>APFE031195487.1:32391-65284 GCA_000404065.3 Pinus taeda | reverse complement strand
ATTGTGAAAGTTGTATAGCTGGAAGGATGAATGCATGTGAATTATTTGAATTGAATTGGCCATTGGGGTTATTTAACTGAGATGTATTTTGCAAGTGAAGAGATCCTGGGTATTGCAGGCTTGACTTGCATCAGGTGATAGGTATTGCAAGCCAGCCTGGCATCAGAGAGCATCGTAGGAGATATTTTCCACAACATTGGGGTGGTAGACCGCATATCTATAGTGCTCATCAGGCACAAATAGTGGGGGATGTTGGATAGAGTATTCCACAGATCTATGCAACATTGAAGAATAGGAAGGTAGATCATCAGGCATCTATTATCAAGTTAAATGGTATGTCTACATTGATTCATTTGGAAGTACTTACATTTGGATTACATAGTATGTTGTTGGGTATGGACTGGTTATATCTTCATAGAACTAAGGTGTATTTTTATGACAAGGCCATTGAGTGCTTGGATGATAATGGGGAACAAAGGGTCTTGTAGGTTAAGAAGAAGGAAACATTAGTTAGAATGGTGATAGCTATGTAGGCAAAGTACAATTGCAGGAAAGGCTGCATGGAAAATTTTAGGGGCTAATATTCGCAGATGAGCTAATTTTCCATGATTTTTCCAAAAAACTGTTCGCCAATTTCCATTTTTTATAAAAATCATTCACCCAAATTTTACAATATAAAATTATTTTACCCTAAAAATCGCCAAATTATATAGAGTATCTATAAAATAATTATAAATTATAAATTTTATAGTTTTCATATTAGGGACTAGTGAGATTTTCCGATGTTTTTAAATTTCAAGATATTTTTCCATCCTTAAAATTTTCTCTGAAAGGGTGTGTTCTATTCATAGTGCATATTTCTAGTGACAAAGTTAAGGAATCTGAGCATGTGGATGTCTTGATTAGGTGCCTTGTTTTATAGCAATTTTAGGATGTGTTTCTGGTAGAGATTTCAATGTTATCACCTCACAGGGAAGAGACTTTTCTATTAAGTTCATACCAGGGGCCGCACCAGCATCAAAGGCACCTTACAAGATGAGCACACTAGATTTAGTGGCTTTGAAGTTTCAATTAAAGTAAATGATTGAAAATGGATCCATTAGGCCAAGTGTGTCACTTTGGGGTGTACCAATGTTGATTGTGAAGAAGAAGGATGGTACTCTTAGGTTGTGTATTGATTACAGATAGTTGAATAAGGTGACCATTAAGAAAAAGTATCTATTGTTGAGGATTGATGACTTGTTCGATTAGTTGAAGGGAGTAGAAGTGTTATCGAATATTGATATGATATCAGAATACCATCATGTACACTTTAAAGAAGAGGACATCTACAAGACTGCTTTCTGGACCTGATATGGGAATTATGAGTTTGTTGTAGTTCCATTTGGTTTTACTAATGCTCCAACTACTTTGTCTTCTTGACAAATGGTGTGTTTCGTCATTATTTGGACAAGTTTTTTATTGTATTCATTGATGATATATTGGTATATTCTAAAAATGAGGAAGAGCATGCCGAACACTTAGAATCATTATTGATATTTCTAAAAGAACATCAGTTGTATGCCAAGCTTAGCAAATGCAATTTCTTTTATACAGAGGTATGCTACTTGGGGCATGTGGTTTCCAAGGAAGGCAAAGCAATAGATCTAGAAAAGATAAGGCTTATCATGGGGTGGGAAGCTCCTAGGAATGTGGATGAGGTAAGGTTCTTTATGGGGTTACCAGGTTATTATAAGATATTCATCAAGAACTTCTTACAAATTTCTTATCCTATTACATCATTGCAAAGGAAGGGAAATAAGTTTGAATAGATAGAAGAATGTACAACAAGTTTTTAACAATTGAAGTGGTTGTTGACAAATGCTCCAGTGTTAAAGATTACAGATACAGACAAAGAGTTTGTGGTATGTATAGATGCTTTCAAGAAAGTATTTGGTAGAGTCTTGATGTAAGAAGGATAGGTAGTATGCTATGAATGAAGGAAACTTAATGACCATGAGCATAATTATCCAATACATGATATTGAGTTGGTAGTGATCATCCATGCCATGAATATGTGGAGTCATTATCTTCTTGGCAGGTGTTTCATCTTGATGAATGATCACAATGGGTTGAGGTGTCTATTTGACCAATTGAATCTAAATACCAGGCAAGTTGGATGGTTGGAAACGATCAATGAGTTTGAATTTGAGATTAGGTACATCAAGGGTAAAGAGAACAAGGTTGTAGATGCTCTTAGCAGGAGGATACATTTAAATCATATAGCAGTTATGAGCTCCTATGGGAAATATTTATAGGATCAGATCTTGCAGGCAAGATAGAAAGATGATAGGTATATGGAGCTTATGCACAGGTTAGAGTAGGGTACAGGTGATCAAGATGTAGACTAGCATCTCATAGCAGATGGCTTGGTTGAATTTAGGGATAGGATATATGTTCCAGATGACAGTGAGATCAAGAAACTTATCTTGAGGGAATTTCATGCTAAGACATATCCAGGTCACCCGGGATATCAGAAGACATTGAAAATGCTGAAGAATTTCTGTTATCGGCTTAAATTGAAGAAAGAAGTGATAGAGTTCGTGGCTAGGTGCTTGGATTGTCAATAGGTAAAAGTAAAGTGTAATCATCCAGGTGGTCTACTACAACCGATTATAATTCCAAAGTTGAAATGGGAGGTCATTTCCATGGATTTCATTATGGGTTTGTCGAAGACATATAGACAACATGATTTTATCATGGTTGTGGTGGGAAGGTTGACAAAGGTAGTGCACTTCATTCCATTGAAGTCTATGTATTCATCTAATGATGTAGCATAGGTCTTCATCAGATATGTAGTGAGGTTTAATGGTGTAATAAATAAAATTGTGTCAGACAAGGATGCCAAGTTCACTTCTAGATTCTGGAAAGAGTTCTTTGCAACTTTGGGTACAGAGTTGGCCTTCAACGCAGCCTATCATCCGCAGAGAGATGGACAGACAAAGAGGGTCAACAACATATTGAAGGATATTTTGAGGATGTATGTGATGCATCAACAATGGAAGTGGGAAGAGTATCTTCCACTCGTTAAGTTTACTTACAAAAATGGATACGAGGAATCTTTAAGGATGAGTCTATTTGAAGCAATTTATGGGCGGAGTTGTAATACTCCCATTAGTTGGAGTGATCCAGTGAACAGGGTTTTGATTTGACTCAACATTTTGGAAGATATGGAATATGAAATGCATGTAATCATGAATAATATGAAGGTAGCATAGGATAGATAGAATACTTATGCAAATCAGAATAGGTTATTTAAGGAGTTTCAGGTTGGGGAATAGGTGTACTTACGCATTAAGCCCAAGAAGACATCCTTAAGGATTGGATCATGTGCCAAGTTGGAACCTTGATATGGACCAGTAGCCTATCAACTTGCACTGCCTCTCATAGTGAAAGTCCATAATGGTTTCCATGTGTCATTTCTTAAGAAGTATGTTAAATATGTTGATCATGTGATTGACTGGTTTGTTTTTCAAGTGGAACGAAAAGGAGAATTCCAGTAGGAACCTCACTGGATTTTGCAGATAAATATGCCCATGCTCTGGAACTGAGAAATTGACAAGGTTAAAGTGCAATGGAAGCACTCTCGTCCTGATGAGGCTACATGAGAGATGGTGGATCAGATATGGGCTGTGTATCCTTGTCTACTTGCTAGTTGAGAAAAAAATTTTGGCATATTTTTTGGTGTGATGTTTGGTATATGTATATATGTATATGGATGTAAATACAACCATGAGTTGTGTTATAAATCTCCAATAAGTGGTATGGGTGTCATGTCATTATGGTTGTCATATTGTTATGTTTGTCATGTTGGTTTACTTCTCAGCAGGATTATCATTATAAATACTACAATGAGCTAAGTTATAAAGATCCATGGGTAGTATGTTTTTATTTTCAACAGTCTTTTTGATTGTAGGTGTCATTGAACATTAAGGATGGTGTTCCCCCAAAGGGGAGGGTTCTATAACAACCCTGGTCGAAAATCCATGTAATAAAGTTAATAAAGGCACAATAATAACCAAGGTCATGGGACACATATTCCAAGATGAATGCTGGGAAAACATCATAGTGGGTGTTCATTTGGTTTATTATGGCTAAAGGAAATTCACAAAGACAATGGAAAAGGAAAATAAGCATTAATTGGCATTTTATTTATGAAAATAATGTAAATTAGGAGAAAATGAAGGTCAAAGGTTAGAGATTTCATGTAAGGAGGAAAATGAAGGAAAGGAATGGAAAATTGAAGAAAATAGAGACCCCATTAATAAAAAGGCTTATGAGGATTACTTTGTAGCCTTTTTTTTTCAGTTTAGTTTTGGAGCTCTCATTTTCTAATCTCTCTCCCTCATACTCTTGGACACTTAGAGTTTTCTTGGAGCACTCTTGGAGGAGTGTGGCATACTTGGGGTTTCAAGCAAGAAGGAAAACAAAGACCAGGAAAGCACAAGAGGACATTAGGATCATTAGCTACATTAGGTTTTACTTACACGTATCGAGTTACATGTATGATTTCTTTGCTATTTTTGGCATGCATAGAACATGCATGTTGTTTCTTGGTCGTGATTTTTCATTGGCATGGACGATTTCCTGGATTGATAGTGGTTTTTCCTAGCCTTTCCATTTCCTAGATAGCCACGGTGTTGTGGATTTATTTCCTTTTTTTATCTGGCTAGTTCTCATGTTCCTTATGGTTGTGGGTTGAGTTATTAGTTCCTGGAAGCCTTGGTTGGAGAAAATCTCTAGAAGCCCTATAGAATCTTGGGTTGAGCTACAAGTCCTAGAATCCTTGGTTGGAAAAACTCTCTAGAATCCCTTGTGGGTTGAGGTACTGGTCCTTGAAGCCTTGGTTGGACAAACGCTTTGGAAGCACAAAAGGACCTATGGGTTGGGTTACTAGTCTTGGAAGCTCTGGTTGGAACAAACACTCTTGAGCCCTAGATAGTTTGGGTAGAGACCAATATGGCGATCGTTAGTAATGTCTGACTGTGAGGTGTTATCGCGGATTGATAGTTTAGGTGGTTTGGCCTCTGGAATCCTTGGTTTGGTTTTGTTTGATTTGATTCATGAGATCCCACATTCATGCTTAGAATATGGCGTGGGGGTGATTGGTTGAAAGAGATATTTGGTTCAGCCCAATCTATGGTCAGGTGGTATGTGAAAGTCCCTAACTTGTTTGGATTTTCATATGTTAATAAGAGATCCTTTTCCTTGGTACTTTCATGAGTAAATGTTCTTGATATTATGTGGCTTTAAATGGTTTTTTCATCATTGATATATCTATAGTTATTTTCTAGTTGTAAGTATGTCTTATGACAGTTATGATGTATGGCTCTCATCATGTTTTGGTTAGTATATGAAATTTTAGTGAATGAATGACCTAATAGGTAACAATGCAGCTATTTTGAGGAGATACCAGTCCTCTTTGATGATTCTCCGAAAAGTATGAGACCCCTTTTGTCGTATCAGTTGTTGTGACCTGTAGATTACATGTTTGTCATATGTTTGACGAAATTCCTATCATGACTAGTAGGGGTCAGGTCAAGTCCTTATTCAAGCTTTTGTATTACTACCCATGTTTCTATGTTATTTATCATTTATGGAAGTTTCATGAAGTTCTAGGCAGTGACCTGATTCCTGGCCCTAAAAAAGTGGCATAAGATCTAGGGTCGTTGGCACACAACTCCCTAAAAAAGGCCACAATCACATGGATTCCTTGTTGTGTGAGTGACTAGAAGGTCCCAATCACATGCATTTATTTTCATGGGAGTGACTAAGGCACTAGTGTAATGAAAAAGCAAGTTTTCTCAGGGATTGGTCACCTAAAAGGGCTGGTTTCCTCTTGAAGGTTTTGTGGCATTTGTGGAAGGTCATATTGGCCTTCTCATGTTTGTTCCACTTCCTTAACTGTACTTGGGGAATTGAATCATATCATAGTAACTCTTCATCACATGTTTACCACAGTGGACAGATTATCTTGGGTAAATGTTGGAGGAGGGTGTTACATAGATCCAGAGACAAAGTTACTAATAGCCATAACTAAGCCATTCCAAGTTTCTAGCAATGAGTAGAGAAATAATAGAACCCTATCTTCATCATCAAAATTTACCCCTATAGAACTTAACTGATTGGTAACCATGTTAAATTCATTTAAATGATCAACAACATATCTGCCTTCTGACATCTTCATATTAAATAGAAGCTTCATAAGAAATACCGTATTTGAGGCCAAAGGTTTTTCATATAATTTGGCTAATGTTGTCCTTAAACCTTCTGTTGTCATTTCCTTTGAAATGTTAAATGCCATCGACACTGCCAAAAATAGTTGTATTGTTCCTAGTGCCTTTATATTGAGAATCTTCCATTCTGCATTCATCATACTCATCAACTTTTTTTATTTTCCACTCAATAGTAGGTATAGATATTTTTTATATAGACAATATTCCATCTCCATTTTCCATAACTAGTAGTTTTTTCCATTAAATTTCTCAACCCTAAACCTACCATCTTCTACCATTGCTCCAACTTGAAACAGGAACACTTCTGTTACATTTCATTTTTTCACCATTAAGAAAATGACCATCAATATTGATCTTTTTCTATCCATTGAAGTGTTCCAAAGAATTCCCATGCAAGGCTAGAAGTTAAACAATCCCAAATACAATGAGAATTTTGGATTACATTATCCAAAAACCTATTTTCAAGTACATGGGTTGTTTCCTATCCAAATTGTACACATACGTAGATTTGACCATTAAAGTAAGCACAAATTTTCACTCTATCTTCCACTATCAACTGTGCACATGACTCAACGAAAGTAAAAATAAAAATGAGAAAGTAAATTCTAAAAGATTTCTTGAGCGAATATTTCCCAACTGAAAGCTTTGAGCTTATGTTTACTCAATCCTAATCCGTTTGTTCATAGATATAATTCCCTCTCTTTGTGGAGCCCTAATCCCTCCTTTTGAGGATCTCATCCCTTCATAAGAGGATCTCAAACCTCCTCCTCTTGGCCTATAAATCAAACACAGACCAAAGGGTTAGGGAGGACTACTAAAGGTAAACTTAAGCTACTAAAATAGGGCTATAAGGCTTGTCATCTAAGGAGAATATTGGAGACCATTGGAATGGATTGTGACACCATGGAAATCAAGTTGTAAGCTTGCTCTCCTTTAAGTTCAATACAAAGAAATTTTTATTTCCTACTTGTGTCTATTTTGATGTTATTTGTGAGATTCCTTGATCACTCACATGGTTTATAATTGATTATTCATTCAACTATATGTCGTATGTTAGGAACTTCATCTACTTTGATTTTATATGTGGGATGTTTTGATCCCTTTGAATGTTTTTGTCTATGCAAATCTCTTTTGGGGCATTATGGAGAATCTGTAGAAATCATTGGGAAATCCTCTAATGCATTGAGGAAAGATGGTTGTGGAAAGCACTAAAAGGAATTCTACAAGAACTTTATTAATAGGTAAGTGATTCTTCACGTACTACATGTTTCATGTTTCCATTATAGGCTAAGGAAAAGTAGCAATTATTTTGATGTTTGTTACTAGGTTTTTTTGGAAATCTAGGGAGATTCTTCTTATCCATAAGAAGGATTAGTCCACTATAACAAATTTGCAATCATAGTGGAGAATGTCACTCTTCATCATCTCCTTTTTTTAACGTTTTAACATTTTCTCATAGCCTTATCTGACTGTCTGAAAGATATTAAAAGTTTGGATTTTGTGAATTGTTTGGTTTCATTTTATTTTTTCTAGAATTTTCTCAGACTGTGCATTTTATTTTTAACAACAGAGTGTATATATGTGCATTGAGCCTTTAGCAAAAGTGCATATGTGCATTGGATTAAATTGTTTTCCTGCATACATACCTAAACGAATTTAAAATTTAAGTTTTCTTTTCACTAAGTCTAGGAACTTTTGTTTTTTATGCTTGACGACACCTTTTTGCATCTTCAAAAAGTCTCTTTCAATTCGATTGAGCATTGTGAAAGAGTCTTCATGAAAACTTCTTGTTTTCATGAATTAGGGTAAAGGCTTCATTTGATTTTTTGTAGATCTATCAAAATAAGGATTGGTTGTTCTTGATTTTCTATGTTCGTGTCTTTATTCTCTCAAATAAATCAGATTTAGTGTTTATTTTACCTATTTGTGACAGATTATTTCATTAATGAAAAGTAATTTTTTCAAGAATAAGTATTTTTTATGAAAGTGCTTCTTTTGTTGAACTTGAAACGAAAATTTATTCTTCTTTCACTATTGAATTTTTTCAAAATTGTACTTTAGACAACATTAAATTTATAGCATTCATTTCAAGAAATTCATCTCTAAGGATTTGATTGGTTTCCTTATGCATTTGAAAATTTTGAGTGATTGTATGTTAAAGGAAGTTTCATTATTTTTGGGTTAATGTGCGAATTGAAATATTAAAGGTTAATTTTTGCATTTGGGTCATTCGAAACTGAAAATTTGCATTCATGAATAGGGATATGGTGAAATTATGATTTTTTTCATTTTATTTTAGAATTTGAAACACTCTCTCTTTACCATAATTATAAATGCATTAAAAAGGAAAGATCACAATATCATGTTAGATTGCATTAAAGTTTTGGGTCAGGTCATAACACCATTAGTTTCACATCCATTTACCCATTTAGTAAGTAACAAATTTGAAAAAAAACAGCGCTAATAAAATAAATTAAAATTTTTACTATTTTAGGGCCCTTTCCACCTACATTAGATCAGGTTGTAGGGCTTTGGAATAGGGTAGTGAGATAACTTTCCAAAGATTCAAATAAACACTATAATCTTGTGATAGGGAGTAAATCCATTTATTACAGTTTGGCTCTAGGAAGATCCTCTAACAAAGGAGTTAAGCATGAGATCATGTCGGACCCAGTGGTGTGATTGCCCCCACTTAATTGGTTATGGTAGAGTGATTTACACATATTATAAATGGTGTTGAAAGGTGCTTAGGAGTCACTTGAAGGTAAATCTCAGATTAACCATGTTGAGAAACTTTCAAGGGATTGAGATTTTTTACTCTACCCTTGCATGTACGTTTGATATGCAACTATCCCCCCATGTTAAATTTTCGTAAGTGGCAACCTTAGTGACCATAATCTTAGGGCTATTATCCAAGGTGACGGTGGAGGGGAAGTCTCTGTTGTACCCGGAACAAACATTGGATAGAGTCACTTGAACTTTTTTGGAGGTTATTCTTCACTTGATATGACATAATTGAAGTTACTTGCACTGGATCATGTTCATAAAGAAGGTTGTCAGCGTAAATGATTCCAACTACTCTATCTTTATTCACTTTTCACATTGATCTCTGCAATGTTGGCTTTCATCACCAACTAGTGATTTTGTAGTGAAAATTTTGATTGCATGATTTGACTCCTTAGATTTCCTAGTGTGTGTTATTTGTTTGTTTTTACTTTTTGTAGACCTTAAGTGTGGATTGCGAATATTATTTAAATTCTTAACAAAAACAACATCATGGTTGATTCATCGAGGCATTCATGTAGAATGAAATGTTTACCCCCTGAATATACACTTGGCCAAGTGGAGAAGATTAAACATGAGCAGTTGAAATCAACAGGATTCGGGACTTTAAATCAACCTTAGACATCTACAATTGTAGAATCTGAGATAGTGGAAAATGAAGTGATTCACCCTCATGAAGTAGAATCGGGCTTGGTTTAATCTGGACTAGAAGTTACTGAAGTTATTAAAAGAGAATCAGATACCAGATAAATTTTAGACACGACTAATTGAACGAGACATTGAAGAACCTGAATCTAGCATTTTTTAACCTAAATCACCTTCATCTTTTATAACCCCTACTCTTGCACCACCTTCACCTCAAAGGAGGCTTATAATTACATATGGTCTACCTCCTAGTCTTATAAGTATTGAATATATTACTAGAGAAGAGGGGGAAGAATCGCCATGTAGTCCTGTTACTACTAATGAACCAATAGATTTTCCAAGACTTCCTTTTGATCCTTTTCGACTAGATCCTTGGTATTTCACCCCCTTGAAATATTTAGGCAAAGGTATGCCATTTTATCAACTTGTTTAGCCTACTAGAGAAACTATTCAACAAATACATATTCAAAGTATTTCAGTACTTGTTGTTATATGTAATTTATACCTACAAATAAGTACATATTCCCTAAGTGGGTAGTTACACTTAGAACAACAGAAGGAAAGTGGTTTAACCTTTTCCTACAATAGATAGATGATATCAAGGAACCTACTTGTGACCTTTCACTTCCTTTGATCTCCTTTGACTTGCTCCTGTTGCTCCTGCTCGAACTAAATTTGCTCAATTGGTACTTGCCAACATAAACAGAAGATGACAATGATCAAAGCATATGATCTATCTTCTATACACAAATGGAATCGACAACATTTGAACATATATTCATCATAGATATAAACAAGAATATGGGAAAAGGAACAAACAACTTTATTGATTGATAGAAGGAGGATTTACACCCGATGTGGTCTGATCTCGTGTCACTCATCCAGCTTAGTCCAAACCCTAATCACACCAATATCACATCAATCCAGCAGCATAACATTACTTGACAATGATTTCAAGTCTCAAACCAACAATATTTCACTACAATATCGAAATTCCAGCCCCTTGATCACTATGATGAGTGGTCAATTTACATGGAAATGCAAGTGGTTTTCTCATAAATTGGGCATTGAATGGTTTTCCAAAATTGGAGTTAGTTTCCATGGAGAAAGGGATGAGAGGATAGAGGGCTAATTGATCCATAGCCTATCCAAAGTCAAGCTCATAGGATGAGATAAGAGCTGGACATCCTTTTAGAATGCTCCAGAATCAAGGAATATTCTCATAATCCTATGTCAATTTCGCTCATCGTCACCCAACGCAGGTCAAAGTGGGCCATTACAGTGCAGGTCTAAATGGGCCTACTTTCTCTACAGCATAGCTACCCCTGACAAAGGTTGCGCTGGTGTCCCAAGGAGGCATTTCAGCAGGGTTTCAAGCTAGGAAACGTTTAATGGATGAAAGCGTTCAATTTGATGACTTGTCTAGGGCATGTAGCATCTGAATTAGGGTTTGATGAGACCTAATTATACTGATCTAATTGTCAGGAGTGATGTGCCCAAATAGACCTGTAACAGCTGCCCCCTAAAGCATGAAGTCGAAAATGATAATGTCAGGTGATATGCTTTATGATGTGATGAGGAGGATCTGAAGTGGACGGTGACCTACATCAATTACAATACATAATATCATGATATATTTGAATTTTTCATGAACTATTGAGGGAAGGCATACCCATACTCAGCATATAAACTTTTCATTACATGTACATAAATCAGATAGTCGTCTACAGATATAGACCCATGACAGGATGACCATTTGCATAAAGCCATCATACAGATGATTTAGTACTCTCCTAAATTCGCAGCCCGGATGGATGAAACTAGATCCGGGGTCTTCTATCTTGTCCAATCCTTCACTCAAGTACAAGTCTAACCATGTGAAAATGTGATCTAAAGTCAAACATGGTAAGACACCATTTGATTAATAGCCAATGATGTAATATGTTAACAAAGGTGACATAAATAACCAATAATGATAATGATTCTCAAGGTACTACACTACATTCTGCATGGTGTGAATAGATGTTTTGATGTCAAACACCATACAAAGTATTTCGGTCAAAGGCCTATGATGTCAACCTATCGTCGGAAGTGAGAAACTTTCCATTAATGTATGAAAGCCTCAAGGTACTAGAAGGGTGTTTCTAAGTCAACTTCCTGGATAATGTGTTGATTTCAACAAGAAGTGACTCATTGCAAGAGGGCCTTGATGTATCCCACATCAACAACACGAAACAAGTGTAATGATTTTGGAGACATAATATGACTGACGACACAATGTTCAGGAATGGCGGTCATGAAAATGAAGGTTTATGAGTATTGCAAAGGATGAAGTTTACTGAGTGACTTCTCTTGAGCATTTCGGTGAAACTGAATGAATTAGCACCATTGCCCCAAAACCAAAGTTATGGATGGTGTGATAAACCATAGGTATGATAACCATCAAGAACATAACCCAACCCAAATAGTCATAGACATGAAATGAAAGTGTCATGTTCAAGAGTGACTTGCTACCATAAAGTGATTTATCCCTTTTCCCATTTTCCCCAATCATTGCTGACCAATACCTCTTTATTTTTTAAACAAGCTTGAGGAGGATAACATATGCTTGTAGTATAATTCCACCCTTTGGGTGAATTCATCACTATGTGATGTTTTAACGAGTCTAGTGAAGGTGAAATTCGGTCTTGTCATGATAGACCATTTTGTCGCTATTTGATGTTTTAACGAGTTTAACGACAATGAGAACTCAGTCCTTTTCATGTTTAGAGACCTTGAAAAGGGATAGAAAGAAAACTCCACAGCTTCTTTTTTGTAAATTTGTCTCTCAAGTTTGAAAAAGCGTAAAATAATACAAGCAATAACCTATTGACCATGTTCGATCAACGTATTCCTTTTTCGTAAGTAATCAATCTTAGTCTGGAAAAGGGTTAAACTTATACTGAGTAGATGTTATTTCCAATTCATTTACGAGCTGAAAAGGATAAACGCTCGACAATCTTTTCATATTTCAAGAGTCTAAAAAGATCTTAAAGAGGACTCTAGGGGGGTTCCTTTTTCAATGTTTAATAGAGCTCGAAAAAGAGATAAAAGTATGCTCTGTGGTCAACATTATAATTTACAATCATGCACATCAAATTCATTATGTCAGCTGTAAACTTGTTCAAAGAACCACCAAATGAATTAAACATTCCTATTTCATTGGTAAAAATAGGTGAAAACTATAGTTTATTCATTTAATGAACATGAAATAACCATAAAATAAGAATTTACTGAGTCATTTTACCATTTGACATTTACCATTCAGTTTTTGTGCTCTGAACCAGTTTTTATGTTGAACTTTAGCAGCTGATTACGGGAGATTCTATGGATCATTCTTCGTGTCATCACGACAAGGTAGGAGATCTACCTCTTCTCTTTCATTTATGGTCATTTTTTTTCAATTTGAGGAAATTGTTTTAGGGTTTTGGGCTCCCTAGGGAAAATATACAACGCCCTGGGATCAGCGCAGCCTAATGAATTGAAAACTATGTTGCAGTACAATCAAGAAGAAGGGTAATTGCTCTATAGCGCACTGTCTCAATACTAGGGTTGCGCTGGGCATAGTTTAGAAATTTGTTTCATCATCCTTACCCAAAATCTCTTTAGTTTTTTGTATGAAATGGATCCTAACTAAGACCATGGTGTGATTTCAAACTTTGATCAAATTAGAATGGCTATCACTTGGTGTGAAAGAGAACATGAAGAACAGGATATGGTTTCCCTAAATAATCCTGGCACTGTTGAGGCCCTCAGAGATTGTGGGTTACTCAAACATTTTCGGTTATCCTGGATGAGGAAACAATTAGAACTATTGCAGTTCTTGGTTCATTCATGGGATCCAATAGAACAGGTTTTTCACATAGTGGGCAAAGTGCTCCCTATATCAATTCATGATATATACTTTCTCACAGGATTTTCGAGACGTGGTGCCCCCATTTCTCTTTCAGGTTCTGCCCATGGGGGTGAATTAGTGAGGGACTACATTCGATAATTCTGTCAACCAAGTACACAACCTAGGAAAGATGGGAAAATAAATATTAGGGTTGTTCATGATTTTCCCTTGCAAACAATCCTCTTTACTATCACAAAGTTGGAGGGTAGTGGGACAATTCATCTGGAAATATATCATACATGCAGTATGCACTCAAGTGTCTTGAGCCAACTATATTCAACTGGTGTGAGGAAGTAATTTCTTCGATCAAAGAGTAACTGACTAAAGTAAAGAGCAGTAAGAAGAAAATTTTTGGCTATGGTTCGATCTTGACTTCTTTTACTTTGGAGAGAATTCCATTGATGGAACCTCAGCATGTGTCACTGAGTTTAACTGGTCCTAGAGATCCACGGATGCAGGGATGGGTTGAGTTGATGGCTAGACATGTTGGTCAGTCATCAATCTCATTTTCTACTGCATTCTTCAGTTAGCTCCATCAATAACACATTGTCATCAAGGAGCATCCATATGTAGGGATGGATTTTCGTGGAGATCCAAATTTGAGATTACAAGTGGGTGCTCAACGGGGTGCTATAGGTAAACTGTTTTGACCATGTATTTTGATTTTGTGAGTTTTTACATGTTTTGTGTTTTTTGATGTTTCCAAGGCTAAACTAAAAATGTTCTCATGCATACAGATGTTGGCACTGTTTGACCAATGGGTCATCAACAGGAGACAAGTGAATCAATGAGGAGAAATGTCCAAAGCGAAGTTCTCTAGGATTTGGATCCGACCAAGACACTAGCGGAGTTGTAGGATCATATAGAGGGGCTAACCCTCAATATACCGGATGTTTGGATCGAGGAGTTACCAATGAGACTACAGTGTCATACTATTGGTGTAAATAGCCATTGGATGAGACTATTGTGCATGATAGCTCAGGCAATGACTTGTTATCATGAGCATCATTAGATCTACTTAGGATGATCTACTGTATGCATTTTATGGTTTTGAGGTCAAATAACCAACATGTCTTGGACACAAATTTTTGTAAAAACTTTAAACATCTATCTTTTTTACTTTCAGTGTTTTTATATGGTTATGTGTAATCCTATTCAACTATTGATGTGAACTGAAAATTTATTTTTTACATACGTTGTAAATGTCTGTTTAACACATAGTTTGCTAAATAGTTAGTCAATGTGTTAAAGTTCCTAGAAATGTGTTGATATTGAATGTAACCAAAATGTATTTCCAAGAGATGAACTCTAAGGAACATACGATAAATAGTTGGATTTTGGACGGTATAAACATTTGTAAGTTGTAATATGACAAGTTGTGAGTCTAGCCTAATGATGATTCGGCGAATGCCAAGTGAAATGGCATCAGAGAGGAGTTCGATCAATGCGCTATACTCAGTGATATTTT
Source organism: Pinus taeda (assembly GCA_000404065.3). Classification (NCBI taxonomy): domain Eukaryota; kingdom Viridiplantae; phylum Streptophyta; class Pinopsida; order Pinales; family Pinaceae; genus Pinus; species Pinus taeda. The sequence continues at coordinate 50,178 of APFE031195487.1, read as the reverse complement.
TTGTAGAATGATGGATACAAATCCCTTGAAAACTCACTAGCTCACCACTTGGAGCAAATATGGCCCATGCTGCAGAAGATAGGTTTTGTGTACTATGACTAGCACCATGAGCATAACCAACAAATGGTTCCAAAGATTTTGACATCTACAACAAATGCAAAGTGGATTACTTAACCACATAAAAACTCTAAAAGTCACACTCTGACACACACACACAATCAAATCATATATACATTGTCTTTTACTACGCACAATCAAGCATAGTAATGTTTAAGATACAACCCATTTCGGGTTTGTGACAATGGAATTCCATTATAATCAATCAACTCGTAAGCGCCTTTTGCCAAAACATGCTTGACAATATAGGGGTCATCCATAGTTGTTCAAATTTTCCTACTCCTAATTTATTGGCTTCCTGATCATAAAGCAAGACTAGGTCTCCTTCTGAGGATATGCGAGGCTGGACTTTGTGGTCATATTGCACCTTAATTCATTTATTATGTTCTTCGTTGGCCAATGGAGCTTCACGATGTGTTTCATCTAGATGGATGAGTTCTAAGAAACGTGCTTCCTCATTAGAAGTGTCAAGTAACAAGTCAATTGCGAGTTTTAGTGATGAAATTTCACATTGTATTGGCAACATTGCTGCTAGACCATACACCAATTGAAAAGGTGTGAATCCAGTTGCGTTTCTTACCCAGGTTTGGTAAGCCCACAAAGCTAAGTACAGGATCAAATTCCAGTTTTGTTTGTGAACTCCTATCATTTGTTGAAGCATTTGCTAAAGGATTTTGTTTATGGCTTCAACTTGTCCATTAGCTTGTGGATAATAATGAGTAGAACTATCATGTGAAAGTACTAACTTGGTAGTTAATTCAGTCATCATGTGATTGCAAAAATGTGAACCATGATCTATAACTATGGCTTGTGGTACACTAAACCGTGCAACCACATGGTTGAAGAAAAAAAGTGTAGTTGTCTCACCGCTGTAGTTTAATGTAGGCATCACCTCAACCCATTTTGTAAAATAGTCAACAATGACAATAATATACCCATTCCCCCCAACTGAGGGATGGTTACATGTCATGAAATTAATGCCCCATTTTACAAGTGGTCCAACAGAGAGGACAGGATGCAGTGGTACAGGTGGTAATCGAGTTTTACGGTAAAAAATCTGGCATGCATGACAACTTCTAACAACAATAGTGCAATCGTTAAATATGGTAGGCCATAAGTAACTAGCATGGAGAATCTTCTGTGTGGTAGCATAACCAGATAAATGTACACCATAAGCACTAGAATGGCAATCCTTTAGAAATTTCTTTACATCTTCATATGTGAGGTACCTCTGTAAAATCGTATCGATATCGTGATGGTAAAGGATGTCGTCAATGATCAGATATTCTTTGCCTTGATATCGAATACGTCACTATTACGAGCGAGAGGTATCTGGCTGGAAAGTTTGGGTTTCGAGATAGATCTGTATATCTCCATACCAAGGATCAAACGATGAGATCAGAAACAGAGACTCATGGATTTCAGAGTTCTGTGGCTTGAATCTTTTGAATAATTGACCAGAGAATCCATAGTTTTATCATTTTTGAACCAACGTTTCAAATCCCAAGTGGGATCCATCTTCAGGATTTGAAATGTTGGTTCAAAAATGATAAAACTGTGGATTCTCCGGTCAATTACACAGAGACTCATCCAGAATTGATGGTTCTATTGTTGAGTTGATGGCGGTAAGGGAAGGTCGCAAAGAATATAGGCAAAAACTAGAGATTTCTTTGACTTGGATTTGATGAATTCCAAATAAAATTCCTGCAAATGACAATCCATTTTGAATATTTTCCCCCCAGTAATTGATGTGACAATATGTATGTCATAGGGTTGTAATCCGAAATGATAGTAGTCTTTCGAAGCAGGATATAATGGCAAAATCTTTGTACAACTTGAATGGTAACCAAACCTAGCTTCTCAACGTAAGAATACTTAACTTCCATATCATTGATATTGCGACTCAAATAATAGATTAGATGTTCAATCCCATCTTCTTCTTGGACTAAAACCATAGGAATGGTTGCATCTACATTGGCGAGATATAGGAAATAGTCATTTTGATAATTAGTGGCATACATTAATGATGCTCAGATCAGGGTGTCTTTGAGAGCATCAAAGAAAGCTTGTGCAACCTGGTCCCAATGGGAGGGAATTCCCTTTTTCAAAAGACAATTAAATTCTTTAGCCATTTTGGCATAGTTGGGAATGAATCTCCTTATAAAGTTAGCCTTCCCTTGGAGTCTCTGTAACTGAAGTAAATTGGAAGGTGGAGACACATCAAGAATTTCCTTAACCTTCAAAGGGTCGATTCGAATTCCTTCTTTGAACACTACGAAACCAAGAAAATGACCAAAACCAACACAAAACACACATTTATGTGGATTGAGTCAAATTTTGTAGTGTCGGCACCGTAAAATATGGCTCTCAAATGTTGCAAGTGATCAGCCTGTTTCCGTGAATGAGCAGGTAAATCATCTAGATAGGGTTGAAAAATGTCTTTGTTGTCATGGAAGCCATAATTCATTTCCCTCTGAAAAGTTTCCCTAGAATTATTCAAACCAAAAGGGATTTTCCTATATGAAAATGTGCCCCAGGGATAAATAAAGGCAATTTTATATTGGTTTTCTGGGCGGATGTTGATCTGATTATAGACGGAAAAACCATCCAAAAATGAAAATATTTAACATCTGGCACAGTCGTCAATTATTTGGTCGATAAAGGGAGTGGGATAGTTGTCTTTTGGACAAGCATAATTAACATCCCTATAATCAACACTCACTCATATTGTGCCTTGTTTCTTCATGACAAGAACAATATTGGAAACCCAATCGATAAGAGGAACGGGGTATATGAAACCAACATGCAAAAGTTTTTCAACTTCTACTTTTATGGCAGCAGCCTTCTTGGGATGAAGACGATGGAGGTGTTGTCGTACTGTATTGACATCAGGATACATTTTAATCTCAATTTCAACTATACTAGAATCAATACCTAGAATTTCCTCATATGACAAAGCAAATATATCACGGAATTCACGAAAAAGAGCATGGTAAGTTTCAAGTTTTGATGGAGAACAATATTTTCCAACATGGATGTTTTCTACAATTCCAGATTTGGTTGAAATATAGATAGAAATGGTTTCTTTGATATTCGATAAGTTTCGTTTGGAATCGACTGTGTCTATAAATACAGAATTTGAAAGGAAATCAATGATTGAAGGGTGATCTAGTTCACTTGGAATATCTTCTATGTGATCTGGAAGATGGGATCGATGATTATAATATGCCCATGGTTCTTATTTTGTCATCATTGATTGGATGATTCATTCATCAGTAGAAAATGTACATGAAAAAGGATCACAGGAAGTACCATATTCTAACGAATGATCAACCCATACAATTTGTGATGGTGGATTTGGATTTGTCGTGCAATCCAAAAATATTGATTGCTATGTAAGCTCAATGGGGCTTAGCGGCATGGTTTCATTATGCATATCGACTTTGGAATTATTGGAAATCTTCCATGAGTCAGATGAAGTGGAAGATATCATGTTACAGGTCTCAACTTTTGCAACTTCCGCCATTTGTGATGGTGACGGTAGCGAAAAAGTGCCCATTAGGGAAGAATATTTGAAGAGACCTACTCCAACATTTTGAAGAGATAACGAGGGTCCATGAACTAACAGAGCGCTTCCAGTTTCCTGTGAACTAGAGGTGAAGAAGGCGAGTTGATCAATTACTGTGATTTTGCCTTTTTGACAGAAAGCGATCATACAAAAGTATGTCGAAACCAAAACAACCATAGCGTAAACCCACGGTCTTCCTAGTAAAACATTGTAGTCAAAGGGTCCGTCAACGACCTGAACTTCAATAGTGATAGTTTTGCCCCTAGTTCTAATTGTGGGTTACTTAAAATTCCACAAGGTGTGTAAGTGCATCCGTCAAAAGCTTTTAACGTCGTAGGTGATCGTGACAAAGGTGGTGAGCCAAGTGTTTTCCAGCAATTTATTGACATGATACAAGTAGATGCACCTTTGTCAGCAATGGTTTGGTGAACGAGTTTATCTAAAGAATTTACTTGGATCAAGAATGCTAACTGTGCCAGTAATTGTGGCGTATAACCCGCATGGTTAAAAACCATGAGATTGGAATCTGTTGGATTAGTTCCACCAATTGTTGACAATAAAGCCTTCTTTTGGGAGGGACGATTTTGAAGCACCTCAAGCATCGACATAGTAGAAGGTGATTGAGCCAAATATTCTACTATGTTATAATTTTGCATTGCTCAAGCTCAAGGGTTGAATGTAGATTTATGAACAACTTCCTTAGGTGGTTTTATTGTTAACTCTCGTGCAATGGGTGGTGGAATGGAGTCAGATGAAGTCGAAGTTGAAGTATTGGGTTGATCTATAGCCTGGTTATTCGATGACAACGGTGGATTACCATAATATTTACTTCGTGTAGTCACCAAAACATCAGTCTTAGGCTTAGTGGCGGATAGGATACGAACTTGTGAAGTGGAAGTATGATTTGTAGCAACCAAATGAGTCTCTGGGTTTGGAAAAGGGTCTGTCAACACAGCGGATGTATTAGAAGTCTTAAGAATTTTTTAGACTTCAGAGCAGTGAGGATAGCCTCATGTAAAGTGCTCCTCATTACAAATTAAACATGGATAATGAGGTTTCCTAGCCGAAGAAGAGGAATCAGATGATTTCTCTTGAGGGGTATAATTTTGTTTATTTTTGGTTTTCCCCTTTTTCTTGCTTCCAGGTTGCTTTTCATTTTTACCTTTGTCATATGACACGACATTTATTTCAGAAGCAAGTGTATTATCATGTGTATTAGAAGTTTGATTTGAAATAGCAAGTGTTTGAATAGATGGTCTACTCCCTGTTTGAGAGCTTGAAGAACCTATCACACCATCATCGGCATGAAAGTCCTTACTGGATGGAGGTAGTGGAATAATAAAAGCTAGTCTAGGTGCATTTGGAATCTTATCATAGAGATTGCCAGACTGGGTGTAAATCAAGTCTAAGTATTGGGCATGAGAAATTACTTGATCTTCAGTAACAACTCCTCCTTTAGCCACATCCTCGGTGATAGATGGCAATAAGGATTTGATAAACCACTTAGCTAAAAGCTAACCAGGAACAAAAGTTTTGACCATTCAATGATGACAATTCCACTCATGAATATGATCAGAAATGTTAGTAGCAGTGGTCTGTTTAAATTTGGTCAATAGTTCTGTTCCAATTTCATATATGATGGGTAACTGGAAGTGGGTTAAAAATGTAGTGGCTAAGGATGTGAAGCTTTCAAATGAAGCTTTTGGTAATTCAATATACCACTTTGCAGCTGGAGCAGTAAGAATTCATTCGAAAAAAAGACGTAGTCTTACTTAATCATCATTTAGGGAGTTAGATGAACACCATAAATGAAAAGTCATAACGTGATTGGACAAATCTTCTCTAGGGTTTCCATTGAACTTAGGAATATCATAAGGCAATTTGTGTGAAATCACCGGCCACTAAGGTGCATAAAGAATGGGATAATTGGTAAGTTGATTTAAATCTGGTAATTCAAGTGTTGCAAAAAAAGGCAATTTTCAATTTAGGTTGGGTTGAGCGTAACTAGGGTCAGATGGAATTACCTCGGCAATAGGCCTTTTCATACCAGAATAAGGAATTTGCTACTAGTAGCCTTGATAGGGGTAGGTTTTTTGAGTGTATCCAGTATAACGTGGTTGTTTGGCACCAGGATAAATTTGCTATTATCCAAACCTAGCATAGGTTTTCTGACCAGGACCTCGGTAAACTTGTTGTTGACCAAACCCAGCATAGGCTTGTTTACCAAGTCCAAGATAAGTTTGGTACTGTTGGAATTGTTATTGTTGATATGTGGCTGCCATGGTTGTTGATGTAATGGTTGTTTCCCAGCAATGTAAGTTTGACCAGTTTGTGAATAAATTAGACCAGTATAAGTCTAAGTCATCCTAGTTAATGGAAAACTGGCCTGAGGTTGTTGGATTCTAGACACAAATGGTTGTTGTAAAATGGCCTGAGAAGACTGAGTCTATGGACCTGAAACTTGAGGGTTAGAGGTTGAAGGACCAACTTGCAAAGGTTTAGATTGAATCAACTGAGCTTGCGACAGTGGTAAAGTCGTAATGACAGGCATAGTAGGTATGGATGAAATAGATTTCATTGGTTGTGATGGATACACAAGCCTTGGTTGAATGGGCATTGTAGGATGCGATTGACAAACAATCATTCCAGAATAAGTTGGACCTAAAGATGACCATATACTACCATATGATTCCCCCCTAGAAAATGGAGGATAAGCATATTAGGCATATTGTTCTCCATATGGAGGTAATCTAGTGTAAAGTGGATACATTGGACGGTAACCAGATAGACCAGATTGATATTGAATTGATGGCTCAAACTGTTCAGTATCCATAAGTGAAGAACCAGGTAAAATTCCTATGGACGACATGGGTGAAGACCATGGACTAGAATAAACACTAGAGTGAGTTCTAGATAATGATTGGTAACCCGGTCAGATGGATGGACCACCATACAGATGTGACTCAAATGTTTTGGTAAACATCGAAGAAGTAGCAACAGTAGATGTTGTCGCAGTTGTAACATATGATACAGTCTGGGATGTTGTTTCAGCCATAATCAAATGACCCAATAACTGTCCTAATGAATTTACAAGAGTTTGAAAATAAACAGGATTAAAAGGAGAATTTAACTGAGGATAAGAAGGATAAAAATAAATCCCTGGTCCAAAACGAGTTGGAGTTCTGGGTGAAGTTTCTTCTTCAGATTCCTCTTCAATAAAATTAAACTAGGTGTAAGGATTTCACCATCAGGTCTATAATAAATTTCTAGTGTTTGACTCTGTGGTAAAGGAGAAGTCTCAACAGTTACAGATGTATGAGGATAAACCGATTGATCGTCTTTCGGTATGGGAACAACTTCTGATTGTTCAACTTCGAGATCCAAGTGTTCTGGTAAAATAACAATGGGTTCAGGATGAATTTATTGAACAACTTCTGGTTGAACTGTGATAGGTTCAGGATCAACTTCCAGTTGAACAGATTCAAATCCGGAAGTAATTTCTTGTTGAACAACTTTGGGTTGAGGATCAACTTCTTGTTGGACAACATCAATTACCATTTCACTAAGTTCTCTTTTAGTGTCCTCAAGTAATTGTAAAGGTTCCACTTCAGTAGCAGATAAACTAGTAACTATAGGAGTAACTGGGATCACGGTACTTACCGGTATAGGTGACTCTAGTAAATCAAATGAAGAACTAGAAGTTTGTGATGTACTGGACTCAGTTAAACGAGATTTCTTTTTCTGACTAAGTGTAGCTTCAGGCGGTAAAGGGGGTTTACTCATTGTCCTCCACAAATGACGGGGTAAAGGTTGATTTTCCTCCACGATTGCTGAATGATTTTATTACAAAAAGAAATAAACAAAAAGAGGGTAATCTAGGCAAAAGGATTACCAAGTAACTATGAACTGCAATATACTACCTCAGTTTTCGATGTATCAAAGTATACAAGGTGGCCGAATCGGTTACCTATGGATGGATAGAAACCTAATTTAGTACCCCCAAATATACCTGAAATTACGTGGAGGCCCAATCTGTATTAGCGTTGTCTAATGTGAAACCACATAGTGAGAGCATTCCTTTATACTTTTTGTACTATAACAATGCCCTATATACCCGAAAGTAAGTGGATGAGCTATGATATACTTACGTATGGGGAATGAGGTATCACACTCGGAATGTATCATAGACCATTAATGACAGCTCCTATGTTTAACGACGCTGGAACACGTCTCTAGCCTAGACCTGTAAATGTTATGCGTTAATTTACAATGCTCCATTAGGTTAATTGAGATAAATTTTAGTTGATATTGTTTAAAAGTTTTCCTTTCAGGTTCACTGCGTGATGTTTCTGAAACTCCTAGAATGCAACTATGGTGAGAAACATTCTTTTCATTTGATTTGAACAATGAAAATCGTAACAAAAAAGGATATAGCAATCAGAATCTTTAAACAAAGAGCATAGAGCACATCTAATGCAACTTTCCCTATATTATTCCTACAAGCACACACAAACTTCTAAATGCATTATGCATGTTTTTATTTTCATTCCTTTAATGTTTAGATGAACATAAGGAAAGTAAACGCACAAACGATCAATCAATGCTTTTCACAAGAAATGAAGACTTTATGACAGTTTCTTTTTCAAAGAAATGAAGACTTTACGACAATAATTTTTTATAAAATACTAATCGATGTAAGCTAACTTTGACAATGAATTGATAATATGTCTTAAAGAACACTAAATAATCAAGGCCAAAGTAGTGCTAGGATAAGAAATGCAAATTGATTTCAGAGCCATAGAAAACATTGATCTTTCAACAAACAACATCATCAGCAAATTTGGAAAAAACCAAGCAAAAGATGGGTTTTCTGGCTTGACAAGGATCAGCGCAGCCCTGAGTGGGAGACAGTGCACTACAAAGAACTGTCCTTAACCTAAGGCTACTTTGTAGTGCACTGTGTCAAGACCAACACTGCACTGGTGCTAGACAGCTCAATCAACAGACATTTAAGCACACTTTTTGACCAAAAAACACTTCAAGATGACTAAAAAGAGATCATTGAAGTCAAGTAAAGTCTACTAGGATGTAATTGGATAAGGGTAAAGTACCAGGAACAATGGTCTCTCCCCAGTATGGTCGCAAATTTGTCATATGGAATTTATACCTATGGATAAGTACATCTTCCCTAAGTGGGTAGTTACACTTAGAACAACAGAAGGAAAGTGGTTTAACCTTTTCCTACAATAGATAGATGAGATGAAGGAACCTTCTTGTGATCTTTCACTTCCTTTGATCTCCTTTTAATTTATCCCATCGCTCCCACTCAAACTAAATTCACTCAATTGGTACCTACCAACATAAATAGAAGACGACAACAATCAAAGCATGTGATCTATCTACTATACAAAAATGGAATCAACAACATTTGAACATATACTCATAGATATAAACAGGAATATGGGAAAAGGAACAAACAACTTTATTGATTGATAGAAGGAGGAGTTACACCCAATCTAGTTCGATCCTGTGTCACTCATCCAGCTTTATCCAAACCCTCATCACTCCAATAACACATCAATCTAGTAGCATAACATTACTTGACAATGATTTCAAGTCTCAAACCAACAGTTTTTCACTACAATATCAAAATTCCAGCCCCTTGATCACTATGATGAGTGGTCAAGTTATAGGGAAATGCAAGTGGTTTTGTCATAAATTGGCATTGAATGGTTTCCAAAATTGGAGTTAGTTTCCATGGAGAAAGGGACGAGAGGATAGAGGGCTAATTGATCCATAGCCTATCCAAAGTCGAGCTCATAGGATGAGATAAGAGTTGGGCATCCTTCTAGAATGCTCTAGAATCAAGGAATATTCTCATAATCCTATGTCAATTTCGCTCATCCTCGCCCAACACAAGTCAAGGTGGGCCTAAGTGCACTACAGTGTAGGTCTGAATGGGCCTACCTGCTATGCAGCGTAGTTACCCCTGACCAAGGTTGCGTTGGAGTCCCAAGGAGGCATTTCAGCAAGGTTTCAAGCTAGGAAACTTTTCATGGATGGAAGCATTCAATTTGATGACTTGTATAGGGCATGTAGTAACTAAATTAGGGTTTTATGAGCACTAATTGTATTGATCTGATTGTCGAGAGTGATGTGCCCAAATAGACTTGTAACACCTATCCAGGGGATTCTAAAAACACCTGTTCAATATCCATTCCAACAATCTATCCACGGGAATCCGCAAATACCTATTCAACAACATTTTCAGGGGTAGTCCTCAAATAACTGTTCAGTCTACTGTTCAAATATTTTTTCAACAACCGGTTCCAAGTTCACCTCAAAAACCTATCTCGAGAGTACCACAAATGGCTGTCCAATTTACGCCTCAAATACTAGTTCAACAACCTAAACAGATTATCCTTCAAGCATTTTCTTATCAAAATAGTCCTACTTTCCAGTTTACAACACATATTCTTATCAGAAAACCTAGAATAAGGATAATGACAACAATGTATCAAGTTCACGCTTTTCAAAGCCATCCATTTCAAGGTCAAGCTTTTCAAAGCTAGACTTTACAATGTTAATATTTCCAAGGCCAGCTTTTTCAAAGCCAATTTGTTCAAGGTCAACGTTTGCAAAGTTAACCCTCACACGGGAAGTACTACTTGGGTCAAATTGTTCAAAGTCCACCTTTTTAGAGTCAACCATACCCTAGTCATACTTGTCAATTTCCATTTCAACCACAACCTAGTATGTCTCACCCTAGTTACCCTAGAGGAACAAAAATACCAACCGCACAATCTATTCCAGGACATCCATTGGTATCCTCCTCTAGGGGTTGGACTTAACACTAAGGGTTATCAAAATGCACAATAGGACTTTAACCGACAGTTATGGTTTATCACAACTTTATATTTTCCATATTTATCCTAGATGACAAATGATCCTATCTATTATTATCAATTTTGTATAGCAGTTCCTAATAAGTTACCAAGTGATATACCAAATTTTTAAGTTAAATCAAGAGAGGACCCATCAAATCACATTATTATGTTAGAGTCAGTCCTTTGGTCTTCCTTCAGTGATAAAAAACGGCCTCTTATTATGTCTATTTTGTTAGATGTTTTGTACATATCTTCAGCACAAAACATGTCATAAGCATGTTTATCAGGAGTAGCTCGGAAATAGCTTTCCAGTGGTATATCACACTGCCAAACCCGGCTCTCGAGTCAAAAGATACGACTGAATGAATGGTTGACTCAAAGGCCTCTCATGTAGCAGTTCAGGTATTGAATGATCCATAGGAAGCTAGGAGAGGTTAGTGGCTGGCCTTGTGGCTGGATTGTGATATAGAAGAAGAGAACATAGCATTTGAGGTTCATTACCATGCTGCTAATCCTCATCTCAACATATGGCGAGCTTGCTTCTCTACTTTGATTGAAAGAGATATCCTGTGCAGAGGGCACTGTACATTGTTGACAGGGATATTGCTGGTGAAAAGTTTACAGCTGCTAGTTTCATGGTCCTAGAGAGGAATTACTTGAAGATTTATAGACGTTCATTCATTGTTTACTTACATCTCATATGGGTCTGTCTACAAGTGTACACTGGATAATAGCCTAGTGGCTATCAAGGCTCTTCACCCAGATGCTACCCAAGGATGGAAACAATTTCAACAAGAGGTTGAAGTTCTTAGCTATATACAACATCCCCATATAGTTTTGTTGCTTGGTGCTTGTCCAGAGCTTCGATGTTTGGTATATGAATATATGTCAAATGGAAGTTTGGAGGATCATTTATTTCGCAATGGAGCAACACCACCTCTTCCATGATATACACGATTTAGTATTGCTTCAGAAATAGCCACTGGGTTGCTCTATTTACATAGTTCCAAGCCTATGCCATTAGTTCATCATGACCTAAAACCGACAATTTTTTTTTCTTGATCATAACTTTGTGAGCAAATTAGGTGATATGGGCCTAGCCAAGCTTATTCCTCCAATGGTCTCAGATAGTCTTACACTGTACAGGAACACCATAACCTTAGGCACATTTTGTTATATTGACCCAGAGTATCAGTGGAAAGGGATACTTGGAACCAAATCCGATCTCTATGCTTTTGGAGTAGTACTCTTCCAATTATTGACTGCTAGAAAACCAATGGGGATTGCTCATGATGTGGAAAGGGCTATCGAGAGGGGCTCGTTCAAAAATATTTTGGATCAATCTGTTACAGATTGGCCTATTAGAGAAGCTATGAAGCTAGCCAAACTTGAATTAAAATGTGTTGAGATGCGACGCAGGGACAGGCCAGATTTTGAGGAAGTTGTGCTGCCAGAGCTTCAGAGATTCAAAGATTTTGCAGAGTCCCGACATGATGTGAGGAGAAAGGACCGTGCTGTTACAACACTGACAAACTTTCTTTGTTCAATTCCTTAATTTTGTAAAACAATTGGCAGAGGAGAAGGTAGAAAAATTGAGAAAGAAAGAAGAAAAATTGCAGGCATTGAAACTTGTGTATTGGTTCCAAGGATTCTTGTTTGTTTTGTCATGCTTACGATGAGAACGAAGGCCTAGCTCAACTCAAAATATCAGCACCCCTACATCCACAACACACATAAGTCAAAACATTAAAACCAAGTCAAAAGATTGAAAGCCAAGCCAATCTGGAGTGTGGCGCTATGCTCCTGGCTATGGCGTTGTGCTCCTGGCTATGGTGCTATGCTTCTGGACTATGGCGTTGCACGCAGCCCTTTGGTACTGTGCATAGGACCATTCTAAAAAACAAGGTTCTGTAGGTGCCTGCTTGGCCTCACATTGCTCTTTCGCTCACGTTGGCTCTAATCCAAGAAGTCTGCTAGACAATGAATTGAGTAGGACACCTCTCATGGGGTGGAATTCTTAGAATCATTGAAGGTGTTTCTAAAAGCAAGGGTCGTGGTCGACAGGTTTTCGTTATTGTGTTTTTGGGTTGCCTTAGGCACACAAGGAGCTTGTTGAGAAGGTTACGAATGGAATGTGGCTCTTTTTGTATGACTTCAACCTTCGTCTGATGTATGAAATATACAAGGCTGCAGGTAAAGTTGGATATGAACTTGAACCTGATGCATTAAAGACTTCGAATAAGCCTTTTCCAGCTCAGATACGCTTCCATATTCAGAAGGAATTCTTGCCATTGCCAGAGAAAAAATTCAAGGCTGCTAAAGATAATTACTATGGGAAAAATAAGTTCAAGTTTCAACTGAACACAGAACAAGTTAAAAAGTTGTCCCAGCTGTTTTTACCAATACTTTTTTAGAACTCTCGTGGTCCATGATATAGTAAGCCTGGGAAACCTATTCGTGATAATGTTGTGGCAGCAAGATGTGTACCATTTATTGATCAGGTTCCCAAAGTTCCATTATATCGACCTGACACAAAATTGCCTCAGCGTGCACCATTGCTTGATGCTTATGCTTTGCAAGCATCAGATCCATATGCTTCTGTGTATTAGAGGTAGGCCCTACCTCTTACTGATCCATTGCCTACGAGGAATGGGTTGTTATATAATATTGATTATCGTGGAGTAGATCCAGGGCTTGAATATTTACGCCATCAGAGAACAGAACAAGAGAACGTGTTTTAGAGTAGAATTATCTCAATGAGATCAATAGGCCTTATGTGGCAAGAGGGGCTGACTACGCTGATGCTGCCCTTCATAGAGCTGACTTCACATCTCCTCCTGGACGTTCATATTTTCTAGGAATCGATGGCAAGTATTTTAGCTATGAAATCAATAGCATTGAGCTTTTGAAGGAGAGGTGGCAGTATTCAAAACATTCAATGAAGAAATGGCAAATATTTCAGGAATCGAAGGAATCTATAGAGCGTAGGTGGAGGATGATTAGATCAACATCCTAGACTATCCCTAATTTCCAGTGATGTTCCAAAATAAACTTAGGCAGGCAATTCGACTTGTGGCAGCAAATCATTTGTTCTATTTTGTTGTGATTTAATTCCTTAGTTATAAGTTAGATTTATTTTATTTGACCGCATAAAAATATATTTAGGTGTTTGTTTGTTTTTCTATTTTAATTATTTTGATTCCTATGTTTAGGAATTCATAATTAATATGTAATAGGGTATATATAGGATTATTTTTAAAATATAGAGGTTCGATTTTGGCAGTAGAGAGAGGCTGCTTGGAATTGTGTAAAGTTTTCCTAAATATCATTTTAATAAAGCCTTTTTTCCCTTTGGACCTGGGATCCATCATGGTGTTTACTGTTCAATATGTTTTTCCTGTAATTCACTTACATATTTTGTTTTCTCTACCTTGTTATAGCATTATCTAAGAGGTGTTACGAATTGATCCCCTATGATTCTCCTTTCACGATGATTTTACTGTTAGATGTAATGGTTGTCTTTGCAGAATTCATCCTTTGCTAGATGCTCTATTGAGTAACCTCGTGTTTCTCTTTTGTCTAATGTTGCTACTGTAGATCCATCCCCTGTTTGATGCCTGTAGGGCAGCGGGATTTCTCCCCTATTTTTCTCACATTTGCAATCTTCTATCTAGCTGAACATGGCACTTACTTTGCCCCAAGTTTTCCAGCAGAAACTGTCATCGATTCCATAGCCCAATCGTCCTTTCTCCCATTGTTTTGACCCAAAACCTTTCAAAACAAATTCCCGCACTCCGTAGCTAGCCTAAAATTTCATTTATTGTAGCCACACCTTGTTGGCAAAGAAAGAGCCCTCTTTGGTCTGGCAGGGCTAGATGCCAAATCGAAGCTTGGTTTTTGGTTACCTCAGAGTTGCCTTTCCTCAGCCTTGAGGTTAATTCTGAGTGCTAACATTTTGGCGTCGTTGCCAAGGATGAGGTGACAGATCTTCTCCGGGAAATATTGTTCAAGTTGCAGATCTGATTACTAATGCTGGACAACAATCAGACACATATGAAGGCTGAAATCATCTACTTGATGACTCCATTGTTCGATATCCTAAGCTTCGACTTCACTACCAAAGAATCTAGATTTCAGAACGTTGATGGTAATCACCGATGACAGGGTATGTGGCAAATTCGTTATCTAGTGAAATGTTATTGATTTTAAGGCATGAGTTAGCAAAATTTCAGATTGATCAGATTTTTTCAACATCATTGTTTCTTAGTTTGAAATCCAGCCGACTCACACCTGAAAGTAAATATTATATTCTTGGCTTAGTGGTTGAAAGATTAGAAAATGAAATTGAACTATTGGATGTTAAAATTGAATCATATGATTTCTAAGACCCTAAACAGTTCTTGGAAACCCTCCCTCCTCCCAAAGAAGAAAAGGTAAGGCTGCCCTTGGATGGTTGGATTGAAGGATGTTATTATTTACAGCAAGGTTGTGACAATCTCTAGCCGAGAGCATATGTTAATGAGTTGGGGCAGCAAATTGAGTCTGGTTTCTTCGATCCTATTGCAATGTACATGGAATTTTTTTTCAGTTTGAATGATAAGTCAAATTGTCTTTCACACAGCCAAATTCAGTTTATGCATGGATGACAGTCAACATTTACATTTGTGTCCTAGTTCAAACACTTCCAAGTAGCATCCTTGCCACAGTTACTTGATCTATCAATTTTGCAACAAAGTAGGTTAGATTTGTACATAAATAAGCTGCTTAAGGCAGCATTTTAGTTTTCGGTATTTGTTTATGTACAGGTTGTAGTATGTATATGTTTTTGGATTGGTATGAGTTGTTTTGAGTTTGCAGCTATTTGACTGTATTGCTCAATGGATGATGCACTAATCTACATGTTCCCAGAGATCTATGGTTCTTGGCACCTCCAAGGAGTTACCATCCCAGATGGTGCCATTGTTAGAGTCAGTCCTTTGGTCTTCCTTTAGTGATCAAAATGGGCCTCTTATTATGTCTATTTTGTTAGATGTTTTTCACATGATATTTGATGTGGGTGGCCTTCAAAACATGTCGGAAAACTTGTTTTTGTTGTGCTTATTACACTTGATCATTAAATGAAATTGTAATAGAAATGCCATCCAGTTGTAAGGCCTAGTCCATTGCAGCTTATTTTGGGATAGAAGGTGTTATACTGGCTAGTGATATTTTTGAATCACTGCCTCCTTTCCCATCAAATAATGTTTCCACTTCTTCACAATTTGCCCTAGGTTATAAGACCTCTTGTCCTAGGTAGGGTAGTTTAAAACTACTCCATGCAATGCCAAGGAGCAACTTGTCAACCTCAATACTCAATTGTCCTCTTGATGCGTAGGTTCCCTACATTTTATCGTTTTAGTTTTTACTCTGCATGCTTTCCATCAAGGCTATTGATAGGTTCCTCTTAGAGTTTATCTTTAGCTTATTTTACTTATTGTCTCAAACTCTATAGTCTCCAAAGACTTCTCATTTTTGTTCTTTTTGTTGGTTTCCCCATGTGGGGTGGCACAATCCTTTTGCATTCTCATATTTTGAATAGTAAGTTGAATCTCATTTTGATAGGTAATGATTCTATATTTTACTGTCTCTCATCTAGTTTCCAAGCTAATAAGCTAGAGATGATAAAATTAGTGAATTTGATGTAAATATTTGATATTTCAATACAAAACAAACTTTGAAATATATATATATATATATATATATAATAAAGTAAGTATATAAATAAAAATTTAAAAATAAACAAAAAATTTATAATAAAATAAAAATGAAAATAAAGGTTTTAAAATATATATATATAATATATTATAATATATATATATATATATATATGGTGGAGAAGTTAAATAAATAACGCAAGCTGATCTTTGATCTTTTATCTTTTTATTTGGAACAAATCATTCAATCACATTTGTGTTGAACATTTTGTTTGAATTTGTGTTGTACATTTGTGTGAGCGATCCTTCCTAAATGTCATAATCCTAGAACTTTGAAATTCAATAGCAAGTAGAGTTTGAAGTTAAAAATTCAATAGCAAGTAGAGTTTAAAGTTAAAAAGGTCATTATTATTTCTAATATATATTCAGTTTTAAGTTTAATGGTAAGTATGAGTTGGAAATTGGAAAAACCAACGCCCTCGGTGTGTTTGGCGATATATGCATAACAGTCTTTCATAGATCCGTTAACATTGGCAATGCATCTGTTTACTAACACTTGCAGGTTTTGGTGTAATGGAAATCGTGATTCCAACAATTGGTACCAAAGCCAAAGGTCTAGAGTTCGACATTGGGGGAGATTGTTGGACATTGTATTGATGTTGGAGGGAGATTGTTAGACATTGGGTGCTCTCTGTGTCCATCATGACATGTGATTAACCACCTCTCATAGATCTGTTAACTCTGGAGATGCATCCATTTACAGGTTTTGGTGTAATGACAATCATGATTCCAACAACATGTGTATTGAAATGCTCTTAGATTATAATCTATATTTATAACTTTAAGTTGATTATCTTAGTTATTTAGGATGAAACTTTTAATCTTCTTAGCTATTGAGTTTACTCTTTTACAAATTAGTATAACTTATATTTTAATATTCAAATTTTTATTAATTTAGAATTTTTTTATTTAAACTATTTTAAAAATTATATTAATTTACTATTTGTATTTTTTAATTTAATTATTAACAACTAATTTGTTTATAATTTGAATGTAGCATTTAATAATCATAAAAATAAAATGAAGAATGAGAATGACTATTTATAAATAAGAAATTCATTTATATATTATCTATAAATAAAGTTCACATAGTAGCTAGTACTTGAGGCTTAGTGTAAATATAGCTAAATTAATATAAAAATATTAAATTCAAGTTAGTGTTAACGTTTAAAATCCTCAAATTAACTTTTAGACCACTCAAATTCTACAAATTAAATAACTTAAACTCAAGTTTTTAAAAATCTCTACAGGATTTTGGTTAAAATTAACTAGAAAAAATGTCTCTAAAAGATCATTTTGTCTACAAGTTAAACTAAGCCTATATATTTTAAAGAGTAAATGAAAGATAAATTAAATATATTCCTTAAAAATATATAAATATCAAAAATAGAGTTTCTTTAAATAAAGTTATTTGTTATTTAAATTGATAGCAATTTTAATTTATTATTAATATTTTTTTACT
>APFE031195479.1:13885-26949 GCA_000404065.3 Pinus taeda | reverse complement strand
CACCAAAACAGAGCATTTTTACAAGGTACAGGGAGATCAAATTGAAGAATGAAGTTCTCAAAGCTTCAACGTACTCAAAATTCTAGAAACAAACTACCACCACTCAACACATGTTGTTGTCTTCATTTGACTCAGAAAAGGGGCAGTTTTAAATGGCCTTTTTAGAACCCAAAGTGCCAACTCCTAGAAGTACTGAAGATTATAAGGCCTCCATATTCTCAGTTGATACTAAACAGGTTCATTCAATCGATTAGATCAATTTGCATAAGCAGGAAGGTGAGATGATATACTCAACTCTAACTAGCTCATCCATGACTGCTTCTAAATTGCAGGTTTCTTTAAATAATATGCACTCACAGTTGAAGATTGAAAGAATGTCTTCTCTAGACAAATACACTTGAATCAAGACTTTGGAATATTTGGTTATTAAATTAGTATATGATCCTAGTGATCTCAAGGCAACAGAGGAGATAATCAAGAATAAGAATGCTTACATTCAATCTCTCAAGAAACAACTCAAACTTCTGACTACAGAGCACCCTCGGGCTAAGGAAGTCACCAGTTTGGAGATGGAGAAAGAAAAGTTGTTCACAATAGTAATGGAATAGAATGCTCAAATCCAGAAAATGGAACAAGACATGGAAGCATTACTGAAAGAAAAAGAGTAATGGGAGGTAGCAACACAGCTAACTACACAAGCATCAATTTCAGATTTACTCAGAAAATCTAGCTCAAGCTTTGGGGGAATTATCATTGACAAATAAAGAAGTGGAGAAATTGATAGCAACACTCAGCAAGATGGAAGAAGACGAGATTAAGGAAAACAATGCATACTTGGTAGAAGTGCAAAATAATATCAAATTAGTTCAGCAAATTCATAAGTATGACGATCAATCTATCCTTATTCAGATGTTGGCAGAAGCCAAATGCAACATTTGGCACAATATTAATGTAAATGTTACAGAATTGTGCCCATCAATTCAAAAAAAATTGAATAAGAGGAAATGTTCTAGAGAGTGAAAGCCACAGTGGAAAAAACCAATGTTGATATTGAGCATAGACTCGAAAAAGCACAAAAATTATAAGAATGTTAAATTCCAAAAACATAGATGAGCTTGAGGATTTGAACACTCAAGACATGACAGAGACTGTGATGGAAGTCAAAAGAGTTTTGACTGAGAAGAATATGATGGTGAAATTGGAGAATAAGTGCAAGGAATTGGAATTACAAGTCAAAATATTGAATAAGAAGTTTTCTTTCTTACAAGAGAAATGACTTCCAAATTTTAGAAATTCTAATGGCAAATTGATTCCATTAGAAAATTACCATGAAAAATTATGCAATATAGTTGCAGACACTTCTAAGTTTGCAAAGGAAAAGGGATCTATCCGTGGAGAAGCCTTTCTAGAAGGCCTGTAGATTGATTTAAACGTTCATCATGAGATTCATCATGTGTTTTTGAATAAACCACCTTTTCATACTTACACTGAGGTAGATGAAAGGTTTAGAAACATGGTGAATTTTTCTATCCCAGGTGAAGAGCAATGGGACCAATTACTAGAATTGGTCGAATAAGGACAAGTAGAAATTTTACAGTTTTGATAACAAGATAGACAAAAAGAGCTTGAAAATAGCTACAGTCAACAACGTATTTCGTTCAAAGTTTCAACAAACAGCTGAATTTGTCCACAAAGCCTATTTTCTAGTTTTGTTTCAGAAATATATGTAATTTTATTAAAAATCATTTTGTAATCGATTCATTTTTGGAATCTGAAGTTAGTTCAATGGAAAGTCTATAAATATTTTGTAATAAGACTTAGTAAGCATTGGATTATTTATGAAAAAATGAGCTTTACATTAATGTAAGCCATGGATTGTACTCAAAGTGATCAATTTATAGAAATACAGAGAAAGTTTGTTTCAAGATTCCCATGTCAAGCAATTGGTAGCATGTTCTTTCATGTAAAATTGTTTCTTTCTTCTGAGTTTCCATATGTTTTTTCCCTCCTTATTGTTGCAAGAAGATTAAGGGTCGAATTTTCTTAAGTATACTCTGTTACGGCTTGTTAACAATATCAATGTTTTATTTCTGATATTAAGTATAGAAATCATCTGTATATGCACTATATTTAATTGAACTTAAATATTATTCATCTCATTCACACCACAAGTACTCTATAAGATCCAGGAGTTTGCCTACCCTACCTTGTTACAATTCTTCTATCATTTTTGTAATTGACTACTCAAAAGTTTATGACTCCGCGTCGAATGGACTTTTTCAGCATCTGTCAACCAAACTTTTGAAAAACCAACCTCAGATTTTAATAACTAGCTTAAGATCTTAAAAACATAAATCTAAATCGGGCGGAGAGATCCCTCTCTAAAGTTGGAAGGGCTAGATCTCAACTTTAAAAGCGGTTTGCGGCCCACCTTTGTAGTTTTCTTTCTCGGCCTAGGAAAATTACGGAGTGCTAAAAGGGCTTAGGAAAATCGTTACTCAGTAAATAATCATACTTTGACTCAGCTTTCTTTTCGACAGATTATTGGTAATAATCTCCTCAGCTTTATGACAAAGTAAAATTGTGTTCATTAGTAAATTTTACAACTAGTTTAGGCATGTTGAGGGTAAAGGACTTTTGTTAAGAAGATGTAGAAGATGGACTGTGGAGAAGATGGAAAGTCAAAGATGAATGGAAAGCAGACGCTCCAAAAGGTTAATGTGATACACTACAACAGGAAATCTTAGAAAGGAAAAATTGTTTCTCCCATGCAAAAAGTATCTTATGGTGAGGATACACTCCTACATGTATGTTTGCAATAAAAGAGGCCTATTCTATTTGTGTTGGTCGTAATAGTCTTGAGAATAATCATATGTGGAGTAGAATATGAACGGGGTTTCATTGACCTAAAATATCTATTTTTTATGGTTGATTTTAAGACGGTTACTTATGTGAAAAATAAACTTTTTAAAATTATATTTTTATATATAGAATAAAATATTGCGAATTTTTTTATAAAATTATATTTTAAATAAATAAATTTCAAAATAAATATAGAAAAAAATTATTTATTTATATAGTTTTATTTTAATTTTATTTTATAGCCATGAGGAAAACCAATGAAAACAAAATCAAATAATGATTTTCACTCAAATAGATCATGGTTTACTATTTTTTTCACTGACATTGCATAAAATACATTTATAAATAAATAATAATAAATAAACAAAAATGATAACATTGCTTAAACCAAATTACTTATTGTTTAATATATATATATATATATATAATATATATATAATTAATATATATATATATATATTATATATATATATATATTATATATAATATCACTTTTATTTAAAAATTATAATGGTTTCTCTTAAAAAGAGAAAAGGAAAACTTAATATCACGTGTTTAATAATTTATATGTTATAAAATCACTTATATGTTAAGTGATATGAATAAATTTTTATTTCAAAGTTTTCCTCATAAAAACTGTACGTACAACCTATAAATAAAATTATTAACTACTTTATTATATATTTATATATTTTTATAAATTATTATTTTTATTTATTAAATTTTTTAGTTTTTTAGTTTAGTTTTATTACTCTATTTAATAAGTGTAACATGTAATATGGTTGCTTAGTATTTTTTATGCCAAAAGTATTTCATGGTAAAAATTATATCTAAGATAAAATGAAAATTATTACTATGTAAAAAATTGTGCATACTAAAAAATGAAGTTGAAAGAAACACCTGAATTATTATATCATGACACTAAGTATTAAACTGATATTTAATATTAAATAAACTAAAATCAAGATAAATGAGTATAAAATAAACATAATTGTGATTTAGTTTTTAGTAATTTCCTGATCTTTTATGAAATTTATTAGAAAGAATTTTAACATAAAAATCTAAGAGTTAAAAAAATAAAATAATATAAAAAACTATCAAAGAAAAAACTTTGTTGCTTTTTTAAGCAGAAGCCCCAAAAAGTAGATAGCAACTTGGGCTTTTTTTTTTTACATTTATTATTTTTAAATTTATTTTTTCCTAATAAATTGATTTTTAAACCACATAATTTTAAAAAGTTTAAAAATTTCTATAAAATTTAAAATTTAATACTTTTAATAGAAGCCAAAAAAAGATAACCAAAAACAATATAAACAGTGTCAAAAAAATACTTAGATAAATATGATAAATATATATTTCATGTTTCCTTAAAAAATAATAAGGCAAAGCATCTCTAACAAATTCCATTATAAGATTGGTAATTGAGAAACCATTTATTACTCACAGTACTAAAAGGACGTCCAATGTGTCATTAAAGAAGTTATTATGTCCTAGAATTTGATGTGCCTCACAGGACGGCCACATCTGTCAACTGGATACCTGGCCGGAGGTATGCAGTTCACTGGATTGAAAGTAATTAAAATTCCATGATAGTGCTAGAAGGCAGGGAATTTATTTATTAAAGTTGGCAAACTAATTTGCTTTTTCATCTAAATTTTTATTTTATTATTTTATTGTTAATAAAGAAGGGAAGATAAAAAAAAATTCCAATCTCCTTGGTATTTAATTTCTAATCAATATTTTTTTGGTTGGAAAGACATAGGAGGCAAAACACAAATTAACACACAAAACACACGAGCTACGACTTTTGTATTTATTACACAAAAGCTTGATTAATTAAAATGAACCTGTGAGGGACATTTATATGTTTCCAACTAGCGACTTGCCTAAAATTACTTAACATGCAACCACACACTAAATTAGTC
The DNA here is from genome assembly GCA_000404065.3 of Pinus taeda. Lineage (NCBI taxonomy): Eukaryota > Viridiplantae > Streptophyta > Pinopsida > Pinales > Pinaceae > Pinus > Pinus taeda. Next base: position 22,162 of record APFE031195479.1, on the reverse strand, counting down.
TATCACTTAACTAGACTTGACTCAACACTCATTTAGCTAACTCTCTAATTTTAGATTATGCTCCATGAGAGAGTTAATTAGCTATTTTAACACTCCCCCTTAATTATGAATGCTAAACTAAGGCATGACTCATGACAACTCAAACATGCATGTTGGTCTATGTCTAAGCTAGGCCTACAACACCCAAGTTTCTTCTATGAAACTCAAGCATATCTTTTGCTAATGACTTAGTAATTATATCATTCAATTGATCACTAGATTTAGAAGGATTCAACTAAACTTCTCCATTGCTCACAAGTTCTCTAATAAAGTGATATCTAGTATCAATATGCTTGCCCTTTTTATGGAACACACTATTCTTGGATAGTGCAATCTTGGAGGTGTTGTCATAATATATTGTTGTTGATCCTTGTTGTTTATGCTTGAGTCCATCAACTACTCTTCTTAACCACGCTGCTTGATATGTTGTTGATGTTGCTACTACATATTCTGCTTCTGCTAACGAAAGTGTCACAACAGGTTGCTTCTTAGATGCCCAAGAAATCACACCTGAACCAAGATGGAACACATAACGAGAAGTTCTTTTTCTATCATCCAAACTGCCTGCAAAATAACTATCTGTGTACCCAATCAAATCCTTCTTCTATGTGCTTACATACATTATGCCACAATATTTAGTTCATGCTATGTATCTCAAAATTATTTTTCCTGCACTCCAATGTGTGTCTTTTGGAGTCTCCATAAATCTGGAAATAAAACTCACTCCTTGCATGATATTTGATCTTGTAGCATGATATCTGATCTTGTAGCTGTGAGATAAATGAGGCTTCAAACTAATATTTTGAATAGAGTTCGATTGACATTTGATCCTTCATCATCCTTTCTTAACTTTTCACCTATTGCAACTAGTGTAGGAGCAGGTTTGCAATTTTCCATCCTAAATATTTTCAGCAAATCTCTATCATATTTATTTTTACAACTAAAAATTCCTTTTTCAGATTGCTCAACTTCTATGCCAAGAAATTATCTCATGAAACCAAGATTTGTCATCTCAAATTCTTTCATCATGCCTACTTTAAATTCATCCAATTCAAAGTCACCTGTATAAATCATGTCATCAACATTTAAGCAAACAATCAAAATCTGTCCATGCTCATTTACCTTTGCGTACAAGGTAGACTCAATGTTGCTTCCACAAAATCCATTCTTGATCATGTTGTCATTAATTCTGCTATACCAAGTTCTAGGCGTTTGCTTGAGTCCATAGAGCACTTTTTTCATCCTGTAAACTTTATCTTCTTTACCTTTAACTTCATATCTTGGAGGTTGCTGCAACACATAAATTTCGTCTTCTAGCTTTCCATTCAAGAAGGTTGATTTCACACCCATCTGATATACTTTCCACTTGTTCTGAGCCAATGTGGCTAGAACTACTCTTACAGTATCCAATCTTGCTACCGGAGAAAATGTTTCTCCAAATTCTATTCCCAGTTGCTATGAGAATCCTTTTTCTACAAATCTTGCTTTAAATCTGTCAATTTCACCTTTCTCATTCATCTTTGTCTTCTATACCCATTTCACACCAATGAGATTTTTATCCTTTGGAAAATTAACCAAATCCCATGTATCATTCTTTTCAATAGCTTCAATTTCTTCTTCCATGGCTTGCACCCAATTTTCATCTATGATTGCTTCTTCAAACGAAGAAGGTTGAAAAAGACAACAATGCAAAATTTTAACTACACCCAAATCATCATAAATATCTTTCAGACTTCTCATATTTCTCTTACCATTGCTTGATTCATCACCTGATTAATTGTTGGGAGAATCTAAATCTATTGATCTACTTGAAGATCCATGTTGCTCAGAAAATCTTGGAGTCCTTGTTGGTGTGTCTCTTTTTGGTGTTTTCACCTCTGATTCTTGCTGCTCCTTTTCTGCAACGTCATCTTCTTCCACTAGTGGCACTGGTGCATCAATTGTTTTATCTATACTACCATTCCACGACTGTTTTTCTTTGAACACAACATCTCTGCTAATTATGGTCTACTTGGTGACAGTGTTATACAATTTATAAGTTTTTGATTGCTCACTATAACTAGTAAATATGCAACTTTCACTTTTATCATCCAATTTACCTCTTGTTGTTTAGGCACATGTTCATAAGCTACACATCCAAATACTTTGAGATGAGATACGCTGCAAGACATACCTGACCATGCATCTTCTGGTACTATGTTCATCACATTATTTGTAGGATATATTTTTATCACATAAACAACACATGCAATTGCTTCTGCCCAGTACTCATTAGACAAGTTTCTTCCTTTCAACATGTTCCTTGCCATATTCATAATGGTTCTATTCTTTCTCGTTGCTACACCATTATGCGGCAGTGTGTATCTAATTGTAAATTGTCTTCTGATTCCATGTTGTTTGCAACACTCATGGAATGCCTTTGAATCATATTCTCCACTACGATTTGACCTTAATACCTTGATCTGTCGATCACTTGGTTTCTCTGTTAAGGATTTGATTTCTTTGAACTTTTCAAAAGCTTCAGACTTCTGCTTCAAGAAGTAAACCCAAGTCTTTATGTTATAGTCTAAATCAATGAAAGTGAGGAAGAAACAACTTCCACCAATCGATTGTGTCCTCATAGGTCCACGCAAGTTTGTATGCACTAGCTCAAGACGTTTCTTTGCTCTGTATGAAACTCCCTTTGGAAAAATTTCACGGTGTTGCTTTCCAAAGATACAACACTCACAAGTACTAGCAAGTTCTTTGATGGGAGGTAATCCTCTAACCATCTGTTTCTGCTGCAACAATATTAAACTAGAAAAGTGCAAGTGTCCAAACCTAAAGTGCCATAACCAATCATCATTAGAACATGTAGCTATAAAAGAACTGGCTTGATCACTTTAATTCATAACTAGAGGAAAAGAGTATGTTCCGTGTCATTTGCACCTTTGTTATCAACTGCTTGCTTGGGGGCTTGTCATATATAATGCACTCTTGTCATTGAAAGATAACTATGTATCCTCTCTGTGTCAGTTGACCAACACTTATCAAATTATGTTTGAGGCCAGGGACATAATATACCTATGAGATTGTCTTCGGCTCCCCTTGCTTGGTCAGAATGTTGACCACTCCTTTGCCATCTACATCCACAACCTTGTTAGTCCCCAAATTTACCTCTTTATGCACAAATTGATCCAAATTTGTAACCAAATTCTTGTTTCATGTCATGCAGTTACTGCAACCACTGTCCAATAGCCACACATTATCAGAAATTTCATGCATGATATGGAAAGCTAGGAACATGGAGTTAGTACTCTTTGTAGTGACATTAAGTCTCTGGTTGCCTTGATCAACTAACCTCTTCCTGCAATCACAGGCATAGTGACCAAATTCATTGCAATAATAACATATCACCTTTGATTTGTCAACTCTTTGATTATTATTGAAGCTTCTGCAATTGCTTCCACTTTCATGTTCATGATCTTCTCAGCCATCTCTCTGACCACCATGTCTTCCACCTCATCCTTTGCCTCTCGATCTACTTCTGCCTTGACCTTCATCTCTTGAAATAGAAACCTGACTTTTGAAAGTGGTTTCTAGAGTGGAATCCTTATTTCTATTTATCCTTGCCTCATGTGATTGAAGTGATCCCATCAAATCATCAACTGTCAATGATGTCAAATCCTTGGCTTCTCCTATGGTTGCTACCACAACATCAAATTTGGTATACAAAGATCTGAGGACCTTCTCAACCGTTGTTTGATATTTAATCTCCTCACCATAAGTTTTTAACTAGTTTATGATAGTCATGACCCGATTCATGAAAGAATCGATGTCCTCTGACTCCTTCATTTGTAGACTTTCAAAATCTCTCCTAGTATTCTACAACTTAACAATATTGGTTTTCGTCATACCTTTATATAGTTTGTCTCCAAGGTATCCCATGCTTTCTTTGCTGAAGACATGATCATAATTTTCTGGAACATTGCTCAGTCCACTCCCTGTTGGATAAGTTGCAACGCTTGTGCATTCTTCTTTTTGTCTTTCTTCCATAGATGACTCTTTGCATTAGTGGAAGCTTGTTCTTCTATTGCATCCTTAGGTTCTGAAAACCCAATCTAGACATAATCTCAAACATCACGAGGCTGCAACGTTATCACCATCTTAATGGCCCATAGATCATAATCCTTCCCTGTAAACGGTCGGAACTGGGGCTGAAAATTTGAAAAGACCATCTTTCTTCAAAAAAAAAATCTTATGAAACCCTAAATCTCTCCTTTTACAAACTTTGCAAAACTCTTTTTTTTTATCTCTTTCCATAAAACTCAAAAGCCTTTTCGTAAAACTTTATAATAACTCCTTTTCGTAAGATTTTATGAATCCTTTTAAAACAAGTGAAGTACGTTCTTAAAAAAAAAAGTCACATTCTTGAAATTTTGAAGTACCTTAGTCAAAATAACCCACTCTGCCTTTTGACACGCTTCCCCAGCGTTGCATTGTCAGAAATCGCTAAACTGTAACAAAAAAATAATAATAATAATAAAAATATCACTGATATTTTTCACTTGCCTCTCTTCTTGACTAGTTCTGCTGGCTCTACGATCTTATGATCCTTCCTCGGATTTGATACCAATTTGTTGGAAAGGCAGAGGAGGCAAAACAAATTAACACACAAAACACATGAGTTGCGACTCTTCTATTGATTAGACAAAAACTTGATTAATTACAATGAACCCTGTAAGGGATATTTATATGTTTCAAACTAGCAACTTGCCTAAAATAACTTGACATGCAACCACACACTAAATTCATCTATCACTTAACTCGAATTGACTCAACACTCAGTTCACTGACTCTCTAATTTTAGATTATTCTCCATGCGGGAGTTAATTAGCTATTTTAACAATTTTCACATTTATCTAACATTATTATAAAATTCCTATGCAAATTATAATAACAAATAGCATACTATATATCAACCAAATAACAAATGATGCAAATTATTAAATAATAAATGATGTCATCAACCTCTATTAACCATATTTATTAATGTGGTTGTCTTAATTTTAAGATGCATTTTGAATGCAAAAAATATAATTTATTATCTAGAGAGTTAGTAACTTCCAAATATTCACTGTTAACTAAATCCAACTATTTCATAAAAACCACAATTAGGCTGGTTACAGCATGTTTCCATAAATGCCATAAATGGGTTGGTTACAACATGTTTCCACAGACTTGAACCCATCAAGTTGGTAAAACAAATTTCTCAACAAACTACTTCAGTTAAGATCCTTTAACATTCCCTCTAAAAACCCCTTTAATGCCCTAGCCAATCTTCCCTCTGATCCATACCAAGATCCCCTCACTTTCCCCTCGAGCCTGAAGAGGGAGAGATCCATTTGGTAGATGCAATCCTTCCCCCTCTTCAGCCCGTTGATCTGAATCATACCATCCTCTCTTTTACCCCCCTAATCTCCAACCCTCCACCCCCTCATGTTCCCCCTCCTAGCCCCTCCAATATCCAACCTAGGTCTCCCCATGCTTCTTGAAATCCCCCACCATCCTCCTCTACAAAGATATTAACCAGAAATCAAAAGAAATCTGGGAAGAAATAAAATAAGGAAATAAGAGATGAAGCAATGCAAAAAGACATGGCATTGGGAGTTCAACAACCGATGGATACATATCTAGGCAAAGAAGAAACAGTGAAGGACATGCAAACCCCGACATGGAGAGGTAAGGGCCCTTTCATCCCCTTACATGGTGAATAATGAATTTAGTCTCCTGGCACTATAGAGGCATGGGGCACACTTCCAAAATAAAAATAATCGAATACCTCATCAGATTAGAAAGCCTAGATATCATTCTACTCCATGAGACCAAGCTAAGCGAGGAAAAAATGGCAGCAACAATTAAAAGAACAAAGAACTTTAGTGAAGCAGCAATCAACTCCAGAGGAGCATCACAAGGTATGTGTACAATTTGGAACCAGTAAATCATGGGTCTAAAAGGATTCTATAAATATCAAATTGGGCCCTTTCATCCCCTTACATGGTGAATAATGAATTTAGTCTCCTGGCACTATAGAGGCATGGGGCACACTTCCAAAATAAAAATAATCGAATACCTCATCAGATTAGAAAGCCTAGATATCATTCTACTCCATGAGACCAAGCTAAGCGAGGAAAAAATGGCAGCAACAATTAAAAGAACAAAGAACTTTAGTGAAGCAGCAATCAACTCCAGAGGAGCATCACAAGGTATGTGTACAATTTGGAACCAGTAAATCATGGGTCTAAAAGGATTCTATAAATATCAACATTGGATCAAAGATGATTTTCAAAACAAAGAGATTGAGAAAAGCTTCACAGTATACAACATTCATTCCCTTGCACACTACAGGGACAAAGATCATTGTTGGCAATCATTAGCAAACAAGTTAGCATAGGAAGATAGCCAAAGCATTATAGTAGGAGGTGATTTTAACTTATTCATGAACGTTGGAGAAAAGAGAGGTGGATCCTATCTCCCAGACCCAGGAAGAGACAAGATTGAGACTATAATCACAGAGCATAATCTAATGGACATCACTCAAAAGAATGGTAAATTCGCATAGAACAATAGAAGAATAGGACCAGGAAACATAAAAAAAAGGTTGGACCATTTTTTAATTCATGAAATTTTTATGGCAAAAGTGAAATGACCTCTTAAAAAATCCTCTCAGTTGCAGCATCAAATCATAAACCCATCACCTTATTCATGGGTGAAAGTTGTAATTTAGGACCTCTTCCTTTCTGCTACAATCGACATTGGTCCACCATAGAGGAGGTTGAGCATCTAGCTCAGACTACATGGAATACCAAAATTAATGGCACTAAGATTCATGTGGAAAACCAAGCTAAAGCTTGTTAGAGTAGCACTCAAAGTTTGTTAAAGAATGACCTACAAGGAGCCAGTGCAAGAAAACATCAAGCTACAAAAAGAGCTCGAAATAGTACAGGAAAGATTGGAGATTGAAAAAGAAACTACAAAAATGCAAACCAAAGAAAAAGAGATTTATTGGATACTTTGCCAAAGTAATAGAAAAGAAGAAGAGAGTTGGAGAATTAAGTCTAAAATCCTGTGTTTACAAGTTGGTGACAAGAACACAAGCTTGTTCCACTACCAAACAAGCAAGAAGAATTAAAAATAGAGTAGATGTGATAATTGGTGAAGGAAACGTAACCATCGAAGGGAAAGAGGCAATCAAAATGGAAGCTCACAAGCATCATAAAAGGCTTCTAACAACAAATTTAGAGTCAAAAATCTTTGAAGACCTCCTTAGAGAAACTACTAAAATGGTGATAGAGGAAGCCAATGTAGCTCTAACTAAGCTAGTGAACGAAGATGAATTGCAAAAATCTATTTGTACATCCATGGTAAATTTTAGGGGCGAATTTTAGCCAAGGGCAAAATTTAAGGGTTTTTCATTTTAGAGGGGCGAATTTTTTATAAAACACCCATTTCATATATTTAGCCCAACTTTTATTTAAAAAATAATTATTTTTTTCATTTAGCCCAAAAAAAAGGGGCTTATAAACTATAAAAAAGACGCATTTGACCCGATTTGCCTAGTCTGGGAGGTTATATTCCATTACAATCGCCAGATTTTCTACTTTGTATTTTTATATTTACTCCATAAGTCACCTTATATTTAAGGACACGCAACGATGTAAATAAATAAAAATATAAATAAAGTGGAGGTATGGTAAATAAATAAAACCTCTTTTTATACTTACTCCAAAGTATGGTAAATAAATAAAAATATAAATAAACTAGAGGTATGGTAAATAAACAAAACCTATTTTTATATTTAGTCCATAACCATCTTTCTATTTAACAAAGCTCAAAAAAGAAGTTTTATTTAAGTGAATCCTATGGGCCAAATACCATATTTATAAAAGAAGTATGGTAAATTAATAAAAATATAAATAAACAAGAGGTATGGTAAATAAATAAAACGTTTTTTTATATTTACTCCATAAGTCACCTTATATTTACTAACACTCAAAAAATGCCTTATATTTAGGTGAAGCCTATGGGCCAAATGCCACGGGCCAAATTATTATTGATACCATGCAAAATAACATTATTAAACCTAATATTAGTATTAATAAAAATAAAGATGGTACATGGTATTGACCCATGGTATTCAAGTGGAATGTAGCCTATTTAAAGGGGGGAATTAAACCAGCATAGATCCATCTTTACTCT
>APFE031195479.1:0-13373 GCA_000404065.3 Pinus taeda | reverse complement strand
AATAGATTTCATCCCTCTAAGAGTGGTAGATGTGGAGTTAAGATGGATATAGTTTGGTTTTTATGATAATGAAGATATCAAATAGACTTAGGAAATTATATTGTAAAAAAAAATCTTAAGATGAATGGTTAAAACTACATTTAGTAACTTCATAAAATTTAGTAAAAAATACCAATATCTCGTTTTTCTGATTTAACAAAAAAAATTCAAAATAATGAAATCTTATCACTCTTTCCGCATCACCCTTGCAAAAGAGAGATAGTCGTTGCCCCGATTTCCCACCATTTTTCAAACGCTCTCAATATGATATCTTCAAGAAAAAGTTAAGGTACTGATGTTGGATTAGTTTTTTGAAAAATACGCTGGTTTGTACAACCTTTCATCTTCTCTGTTATTCTTAGTTTGTCGTAATGATCTGTAGGGGTTGGGCCACTGCACCATATTGTCCTAAAAGGCAGAGATTGTGCACCAAAAAGGAAATTATCCACATGTTACAACGCTGTTAAAAAATGCAAAACATATCAACGTAGTGAATTATGATAATAAGAAATTTAGATTGGGAGAGACATAATTAAATTTTATTATTTAATTGAATATTTCCAATTAAAATAATAATAAATCTACATTTATATATTGATATATTGATTGGAAGGCTTCTCAAAATAGTCACTTCGTTCCATTAGATCCCCTTCAGGCCTTTGGGATACTCATTACTTTCTTATATTATATAGTTGGGGATTGCTACTTGTTGGCGTGTTGGGGTAAACAAACTTGATGTGCTTTTTTTTTTTTTTTAATCTCATAGTTGGAGTATATGGAATAAGAAAGAAATTTCATAGCTTGACAAAAGTGGTAGAGAAAAGATTAATCTCTCCTACCTTAACAAAATTGGTGGTCAAGATCAACGCCTACAAGAACTTTGTTGTGGAATATTATCAAAACTAATAGAAGGATATGAAAGAGTATATAGTAAGAACCTTGACAAACACGACCACTGAAACTTGCAACATTGTTTGTAGGAAGAGAAAAATATGTTTTTTTTTTCCAAACATGTATGTTAGTATATTACAGTTTAATGAATATGTTTTCCTATTATCATATGTGGTTTCATACTTTAAAAAACATTCGCCAAGACTTCACAATGTTTTATTATTCAGTGAAAGATTTGCCAAGATCTTACAAGATTTTATAATTTAGTGAAATATTTGCCATGACTTTACAAGATAATATAATATGGTGAGAGATTCGCCAAAAAAAATTATATATACATATTATATTATTGATAAAATCGCCTCCCATTTTTCCTATGTATAATGGGGATTCGCCCATTTATTATACATATAAATTTAGGGTGATTCTTAAAATTTTCCTTGCATGCATCTAGATAAAGCATCGGGGTCTCATGGCTTCACCACAACCTTCTTTCACACATACTGGGATCTCATAAAAAAAAGATATACTCTAGATGATTCAATGGAGTCATATCAAGCACAAAATTGGAAGTAATATCAATTATACTTTTCTTTCTCTAACACCTAAAGAATATAGGTCCACTTCCTTTAATCGTTTTCTCCCTATCTCCTTGTGTAACTCATATTACAAAACCATAACCAATATCCTTGCAAATCATTTTAAAATTATTCTCCTCCAACTAATCTTGAAAACCAAGGTGAATTAATCAAATATAGGAAAATTGTGGACAATATTATTTTAGTCTAGGAAGCCATCCACTCCAGCCTGTCTCGAGATGAGAAAGGTGTCATTCTAAATATTAACATGGACAATGCCTTCGGTAGGGTTGGACACTCATTCCTCTTTGTTGTCTTAGAGAAATTTGGTTTTTCCAGGGAATTTATTGATTTCATCAAGGCACGCATCCAAAAGCCATGGATAACACCCTTGGTAAATGGAAGGTTAGGGAAACTTTTTCAGAGCACTCGGGGGCTAAGACAAGGATGCCCAATCTATCCATTCCTTTACAATGTCATAGAAAAAACTCTCAGCAAGAAGATTGAGCATGATAGGCAAAGAGGGCTTCTCACAGGAGTTCAGTATAACAGAGGAACTAAAAGTGTGAACCATTCCCAATTTGAAGATGACACTCTACTATAGGTGGAGCATCGCCCATAGTGGTGAGAAGATTCAAGTCCACCTTGGACAAATTCTTGGAGGCATCGGGGGGACTTCTCAATAGCCTAAAGAGTTGCATATATGGTTGGAACACCTCCCCTAGAATTCTTCAACATATTTCTCAAATATTTGGTGTACACTACAAAATGGAGTGGACTCACTTCAAATACTTAGGCATGCCAATTGTTAGAAATAATACTAAGAGGGGGGGTGAATCAGTATTTACAATTCAATAATCTTTCATTTCCCAATCAAATTTATATGCACTACTTCAGTGAAGTGAACTTATGTGTGCATGCTACTATGATTAAATAAACCAGCATATACCCAAAGAAATTATGATTTAGTTAATTTATCATGTATTGATCTTTAATCAGTGCACCAGTGTCCTTTTATACAGTAACTATGTGCAGTAATAACATAATAAGCCATCACACATAAGCAACACACATGAACACCAAGATTTAAGGTGGAAACCCAATGCGGGAGAAAAACAACCTATTGTTGTTGTTTCTATCTTCTTAATATAAAGAAAATCGGTTTACAATATTGTATTGGTGCAGAATCATACCAGTACGCAGGAACCCACCTGCAGAAGGCTACAACCTTCTCTCGTTTTCCAGCTTCTACTGGAAGGGAGCTACAACCCCCTAGCTCTTGTACTAGCCAATATGTTTACTAGTATGTAGGCGCCAGCCTACAAAAGGCTATGACCTTCTCTCTTCCTCTAGGGACCAAGTTTCATAAATTTTAAGATTGGATGCTCCCAGTACAAAACGACACAATATGAAGGCCTTGTTTCATCAAATTTTCACACTGGACCCATCGGAAACTTTGAAGATCAAACTCTATAATAATATCTGCATCAACCAACAATCAGTCAATCTGAACAGTCAAATCACTGTCACCAGAACACTGTGTTGAACCCAGAAACCTGCATCATCATTCAGAACCAGTTGCAACTTCAAGAATCAAACATCAAAACGCATACGCTACTTTAATGAACCCAACTTGCGTGTATACACTACTTCCTTTACTCAAACCTACATATACCTCTAGAACTACTGAAACATAGAACTTCTAAATAAAATCTGTACCATCCAGTTATATTCTGAACATCTATTATCAAATTACAGATATCTAGAGAGTCAGCAACACAGATAACCCTTCACACTTAATCAATCAATCAATCAGACATAAACTCCTTATGCATTCAGTTTTACTTTCAGAAATAAGAAGACTTCATTGACAAGCAATAGTAAAATAACAACATTGATCAGATAAATCAATCATTTCTAAACAATAGGATTTTCTTTTGCATACACTACTTGAAAGAGTTGAGCCTACATGTATATGCGCCTTTACCAAGGTGAACCGGCATATTAGATCTGCAAATATTAACTTACAACTTCGTTGTTATTCCAGACTTCAGACATACCCAGATCATGACATTTAAAGAATAAAACATGCGTGAGCAATCAAATCTAGCCCAACCAATATCAGATCATAAAATGATAAGTCATTTCAAGTCTCATGATCCTGATCCAACATTGTATCCAAGGTGCAAAAAATATTTCAGATAATTTCATAATCATAGCCCCTGCAACATAAAATATAATTCAGATAGAAGTATTCCTAAGAAACCCTTTCACTTGCACACCTAGTCCTTTGATCTTTTCCTCCTTATATAGTTTTTGGCCTTCCTCAATACCTCAGACCAAAACAACACTTAGAGCGTGTGGTATTCTTGGACGAGATCAATTAACCATTACTCTGCTCAATATTGTGGGCTACTACCATGGTATTGACCCTTGGTATTCTTTAATCCTAAATTTCCTTGATTTTCCAACCCATACATGCTTTTCCTCTTGTGAAAGTGTTTGCATGCGTATACACCATTTTTTTATGTGAACCAACATGTATACGCTACTTGCATAAGGTGAACCCGTGTATACAACTTAAAATGACTTAAAACATCCTTTTTATTCAACTTCTTGATTCTGATCTGTAGTCCTTTGTTCCAACTTCATGTTCTTCTGTACCATTGCCTTGTTACCTCTAGATTGACCTGTTACAATGTGAGTTTCCTTTTATCAAATCTGAACTATCCTGAGTGACTTGCCATCAAGGACAATGCCTGTATCATAATGCCAACAATATCCCCCTTTGAACTTGATGGCAACCATATTGGTGTTGATTACTCCAAGCTGTAGAAACAGTTAGAGATATCAAGCAACACCAAAATACTCTCCCCCTTTGACATCAAGGGCAAAGGGCGGACCAAGATCTCCCCCTTTGAGATACACTATGTTGACCATGCTCCCCCTGAGTACATGCAGAGTCTGCAGAATAACATGACTCTATAATTCAACTAAGTGAGTACGACCTCCCTAATACCAACGACTCATATATATATCAATCACCCAACCAAGTGGGGATACACCAAATTTGACTCATCCACCCAACCAAGTGGGGATATACCAATTTTTTATACATGACTGAAATATTACAATTATTACATCATCCTTCCCATGCATAGTGGGGATACAAATTGCATCATATGTCCAATAGGACTCATTCGAAAATAGACTATGATAGAAGGTGACATATTACACCCTAGATCTTTACATGACCTGTGCAACAATGAATATTTGAAACCATAGATGAAATCAACAACCATAATGCCAACAATGTAGAATGTTGGTAAAGGCTAATGCTCCCCCTAAACCTGTGCTACTTGTGCATTTTCAACAAACCATTCATCAAGGCATCTTCATCAGTCAAATAAAAATCAATGAACAAAGCATATCAGTGGATAGTAATCATCAATATCATATTGAGCACCCATGTCAGAGTCTCACCCACTGTTTTTCTATCAAAAAAACATATACGCTCCTTCAGCCACAGAAACTTGCATATATACGCGACTATCCTTCATGAAACCTGCATATAAGAATCTTCTTCTAAAAATTGTATTTAACAGTAGGATGATGCAAAAATTACTCTCAGAATTTGTCTAAGATATTCAAATGTTTCTCTGGGAAGTGGTTTGGTAAATATATCAGCAACCTGTTCTTTGGAGGGAACGTACTTCAATTTAACCTTTTGTTCAAGCACTTGTTCTCGTAGAAAATGGTACTTAATGGGTATGTGCTTGCTCTTGGAGTGCATGATAGGATTTTTCAAAATATTGATGGCACTTGTATTATCACATAAAATGGAGATGGGTGGAGAACATGTGACTTGAATATCTTGCAATGTCTGCATCATCCAGAGTAGTTGTGTGCAGCAAGATCCGACGGCCACATATTCGTCTTCAGCCGTAGATCTGTATCTTTAGGATATCATAGAACAAAGTCTTGAGTTCTTTGAAGATATTTGAATATTATTTTTACATCCTGGAGATGTGATTCCTTTGGATTTTCTTGGAATATTCCAACAATTCCTACTGCATGCATGATATCATGTATGGTACCTATTAGATAGAGTAGACTTCCAATCATAGATCTGTATACTGGTTGATTCACTGTAGGTGATTCATGTTAGAACTAAGACTGCATCCTGTTACCATTGGAGTACGTATAGGTTTAGAATCTTCCATTCCGTACTTCTTCAGAATCTTCTTGAGACATTTAGTTTGTGAAAGAAAAATACCATCTTTTGTTTGTTGTACTCGTAAACCAAGAAAATAAGTAAGTTCACCAAGTAAGGACATTTCAAATTCTTGTTGCATAACCGAAGCAAAGCTCTGACTCATATATTCTTCATTGCTGCCAAAGATTATATCATCAACATAAACAACAATAATAAGTAGTTTATCATTCTCAATATTGGCATATAAGTTGTTGTTCGCAGATCCTTTTGTGAACCCTTGTTGTTGTAGATATTTGTCAAGGCGATAATACCAAGCCCTTGGAGTTTGTTTCAGTCCATAAAGAGCCTTTTTGAGCTTGGATACAAGCTTTGCATCATTTCCTAGAATGAATCCTTTTAGTTGTTCAATATAGACTTCTTCTTCTATCTCTCCATTAAGAAATGTAGATTTTACATCCATTTAATACACTTTGAATTTCCGAAAACTTGAAAGAGCAAGAAACATTCTCATGGCTTCAAGTCTGGCAACCGGTGCAAAAGTTTATGCAAATTCTATACCTTCTTGTTGAGCATACCCTTTACATACAAGTATTTCTTTGTTTCTAATACCCTCTCCATTTTCATTCAAATTATTCTTGGATATCCATTTTGTTCCTATAACGTTTTTATCAAGAGGTCTAGGAACTAGTTACCAAGTATCATTATTTTCAATTTGGTCAAGTTCTTGATTCATTGCCTTAACCCAACATTCATCTTTGCTAACTTCATTAACATTATGTGGTTCTATGGAGGATAGTAATGCTAGATAACTGGAAGTTCCTGCTAGAGTTCTTCTTGTCTGTACTTCAGATCCTTTTTCTCCTAGAATTTGAGATTTTGGATGATTCTTTTGAACATATATGAATGGAGTATTTTCTCCGTCTGTTGTATCTTCTTCTTATGCTTCATTGGTTTCTTCCTCTATATCATTTTGATTTGATACAGGAAATCATTCACCGTCTTCCTCATTGTCATCATCCTTTGTCTATTCTGGATATATGCATGCTTCATCAATTACTACATCAATGCATTCAACAATTTTCTGAAGTCTCTTGTTATAACATTTGTATCCTTTACTTCTAGATGAATAACCAAGAAGAATTCCTTCGTCTACTCTAGGTTCAAACTTACCAAGTTTTTCATCAATCTTTTTTATGAAACATTTGCTTCCAAAAACTCTAAAGTTTTTACAGTAGGAGGCTTACCATGCCAAAGTTCATATGGATTTTGATCACTATTTACCCGAACATTAGCTTTCTTGAGAATAGTCACGACAGTAAATGCAACTTCACCCCAGAAGGTGGTAGGAGTTCCAGATTCATCAAGCATAGCTCAACCCATTTGTTGAATTATTCTGTTCATTCTTTCCACAACGCCATTTTGTTGAGGAGTTCTGGAAATAGAAAACTGCCTTTTAATTCCATGTTGTTCACAAAAATCAAAATATTCATTTGATATGAGTTCTCCCCCTCGATTAGATCTGAGACATTTGATTTTTCGATCTAATTCATTTTCAACTAAAGCTTTGAAGGCTCTAATATTTTCAAATGCTTCATCTTTATGCTTTAGTAGACCTATCCAACACATTCTATAGAAATCATCAATGAATAAAATAAAGTACTCTTCTCCACGAGGTTACTTTTTCCTTGTTGGGCCACACAAATCAGTATGGATGAGTTCAAGAGGCTTACTTGTTGATCCTTCTTTTTCACTGAAATGAACTCTAGTTTTCTTACCGACTTGACATGGTTTGCATATGGTATTTTCTGGGATGCTGATATCTAGAAGATCACAAACCACCTTGAGCCTACATGCTTTTCTTATTTGAGAAAAGCTTAGATGCCCCAATCTTCTGTACCATAACCAGTTTTCATCTGTTTTTCTTAGATAGCATTGTTTTTGTCCTCCTTTCAGTATGTATAGATTGTTTGGAGTTATTGTACCTTTGATTACGGTCTTTCCTGTATCAAGCTCATGAACCACACATCCATTTGATCGAAACACAACTTCATTTCCTTGATCACACATTTGATTGACACTCGACAAGTTATGTTTTAAAACATCAACATACATGACATTTCCAACTTTAACCTTTTCTTTCAAATAAACAAAACCTTTACCTTTAATGACAGTTGGTGTGTCATTTCCAAAGGAGACATTCTTTTCCTTTTCTAAAGCATTATATGAATGAATTTTCTCTTTATCACCTGTCATGTGTTTAGAGAATTCGATGTCAATGCAACACTGGTTTTCTTGTCCTTCTACAAACAGATATATACCACATCTTTCTTATTGAAATTCCTTCTTTCTCCATACCCTAGAATTTGATGATGCTTGATCCTTTTGAAGTGTTGGGTGAAATTTTCTCCAACATTCAGATTCTTCATGACCAAAGTTATTACAAAAAAAACATTCAATTTCATCTTCAAGAGGAGAAAAGTTATTATAAGTTTTTTTCTTGATTCCTGTTATGCTCCTTAGATTTCGTGCTTCTCTAGTCATGATAGTTTTGTAAGCAACACGTTGAGGAGCCTTATGCCCAAAGTTATGCCATGAAAAACACTGTCCATTAAAGAAGTTTTGTGATCATAGAATCTTTTGGTATGTTTACCTTTTGGTTGATGCTTCTATTGATGTTCATCCTTGGAGTAAATTGAGCATGATTTACCTGATGAGTACTTTTAGGCTTTTGCTGACGATTGACATATTGTTCACTGGTATTTGCTGCATCAAGATAGCTTCTGGTGGAGGCTGGTGGATTTTTTGATTGGGATGATTCTTCAGTATATCCAAGACTTGTCTTTATAATAGGAGAACATTGAACCTTGAAGATTTCTTTTAAAGTTTATGATCCTTTAGCAAATCTAATATTAAGAGATTTTGTCTTCTCAAGTTCTTTTCTTAGACCCACAACTTCACATTCTAGTTTTTCATTGTGCTTTTCTCTTTTATTGAGTTGATGTGTCAACGTGTCTATGATCATATTCTTTTCTTCCAAACAGATTTTGAATTTAGTGATTTCTTCAAGAAAGTCTTCCTCTTATAAGGCATCCAAAAAATCATCATTGTCATAAGCCATGAGTAGTTTATAATCTTGTTCAGTTTCATCTTCATCACTATTAGATAATCTATCACTATCTTCATGAGTATAATAAATTCTTCTATTAATAACCTATTTTCTATAGCCTTTTACAAATTCCTTTCCTTTTTCATGATTAGCTTTATGAGGACATTTTGCAACATAATGGCCAACTCTACCACAGCAAATCCTTTGAATGGTAGCTTACCTCTAAATCTTCTGAAGCCTCGTTGAAGCTTCTTGACAAAGTTTACCTCATCTTCTTCTTCTGAAATATATCATGATTCATTGTTCTCTTCATTTTCTTTTCCTTTAGCTGAAGCTTTGAAGGTGACTTCTCTCATATCTGATGGACCTCCTTTCCTCATTTCAAAGGCAGTTATACTTCCATGAAGTTGAACCACAGTAATAGATTGAAGATCCTGCTTTTCTTCTATGGCAAATAATTTTGACTCAAATTTAGAAGACAAGGATCTCAAAATTTTCTCTACTAAAGCAGCCTCATTTATTTCTTCACCCATATTCTTCATACAATTAAAAATATCATCTACATACAAAAAGTAACTAGAAATACTTTCATCACTATGCATCTTAAGAGTTTCATATTGAATTCTGAGAGTTTGGAGCTTAGCACATTTTACCTGGGAGTCTCCTTCGTAGCTCTGAATGATTTTGTCCCATATCTCTTTGGTTGTCTTGAGTTGCATGACTTTGATGAATTTTGATTCTGGTAGACTTCCCAATAAAGTATTGACTGCTTTGGCATTCGTTTCGTATAACTTCTTACCTACTGTATCTGTGGGTATTGTTGCAGGAAATTGGTATCTTCCTTCCACAATTTCCCAAACATCGGCTCCACGCGACTGAATATAGGCTCTGGTTCTTATGTTCCAATATACCAAGTTGTTCCCATTGAGGATTGGTTGTCTGATAGATCCCATGCCTTCATGATTGTTCATCTTGAACGATCTCCCTTCGAGCGATCAAGCTTCTTCTGAAGGACCCACTCCGATACCAATTGTTGGAAATAATACTGAGAGGGGGGGTGACTCAGTATTTACAATTCAATAATATTTCATTTCCCAATCAGATTTATATATGCTACTTCAGTGAAGTAAACTTGCGTGTGCACACTATTGTGATTAAAGAAACCAACGTATACCCAGAGAACTTATGATTTAGTTAATTTATCATGTGTTGATCTTTAATCAGTGCATCAATATCCTTTTATACAATAACTATGTGTAGTAATAACATAATAAACCATCACACATAAGAAACACACATTAACACCAAGATTTAAGGTGGAAACCCAATGCGGTAGAAAAACCACCTGCTGTTGTCGTCTCTGTCTTCTTAATATAAAGAAAAATGGTTTACAATCTTGTACTGGTGCAGACTCATACCAGTACGTAGGAAACCACCTAGAAAAGGCTACAAGCTTCTCTCGTTTTCCATATTCTACTAGAAGGGAGCTACAGCCCCCTAGCACTTGTTCTAGTTGATATGTTTACTAGTATGTAGGCGTCGGCCTACAGAAGGCTACAACCTTCTCTCTTCCTCCACATACCACGTTTCATAAATTTTCAGACTGGATGCTCCTGGTACAAAACAACACAATATGAAGGCCTCGTTTCATCAAATTTTCACACTAGACTCATCAGAAACTTTGAAGCTCAAACTCTATAATAATATCTGCATCAACCAACAATCAATCAATCTGAAGAGTCAAATCATTGTCACCAGAACATTGTGTTGAACCCAGAAACTTGCATCATCATTCAGAACTAGTTGTAAGTTCAAGAATCGAACATCATAGTGCATACACTACTTTAATGAACCCAACTTGCGTGTATATGCTACTTCCTTTACTCAAACCTGTGTATACCTTCAAAACTAATGAAACATAAAATTTCTGAATCAAATTTGTACCATCCAGTTATATTCTAAACATCTATTATCAAATTATAGAGATCCAAATAGTTAGCAACACAGATAACCTTTCTCACTTAATCAATCAATCAATCATACATAAACTCCTTATGCATTTAGTTTTACTTTCAAATCTAAGAAGACTTCATTAATAGACAACAGTAAAAACCATGGTTTTCTTTTTCATACACTACTTGGAAGAGTCGAACCTGCGTGTATATGCGCCTTTACTAAGGTGAACCAGTGTATAGATCTGCAAATATTAACTTACAACTTCACTGCTATTTCAGACTTCAAACATACCTAGATCATGACATTTAAAGAATAAAACATGCGTAAGAAATCAGATCTAGCCCAACCAATATCAGATCATACAATGATAAGTCATTCAGGTCTCATGATCCTGATCCAACATTGTATCCAAGGTGCACAGAATATTTCAGATCATTTCATAATCATAGCCCCTACAACATAAAATATACTTCAGATAGAAGTATTTCTAAGAAACCCTTTCACTTGAACACCTGGTCCTTTGATGTATATGCGCCTTTACCAAGGTGAACTAGCATATAGATCTGCAAATATTAACTTACAACTTCACTACTATTTCAGACTTCAGACATACCCATATTGTTGGGTTGTGTTATATTCTTTCCACATAGTTAACAGGGGGTTTGAGGGGTACCCGTAACCCCACTTTATGGGGTCCGGGGCAGTGCCCCGGAAAATTTTGGTTTTGGACCCTATGTTAGGTTGGGCGGACCCACCTATGGTTTTGTGCATGATTTTCACACATGTTTTTTGGACGCAATGGTTTTCGGTCCATGGTATTGGATCGATGGTTTTTTTTGGTCCATGGTATTGAACGTGATGGTTTTTCGGTCCATGGTATTGGATGCTTCAGCATGTATAAATATGTATTGTAACATTGAAAGGAATATAATGAAAAATCAAGCTGGTAGTCTCGGTTTTGAGATCAGTGGGAAATCTCTGTGTATATGTGTTTTATGTGTTATGCTCTCGCATTTTTATTTTTCCTGTGATTTAGAATTCGTATGCAGGCAATTTCTGTACGGGGTTAAAACCTACATTATGGTCTTTATGCATTAATTTATGTCATGATTTTCTCATAAAATCTCACGTTAATGCTTATTTTCTTACATGCTTATATGATCTAACCTTGATACCATGAACATGATTTCAATTATTTTTGGTGTATATGATTTTCCTTGAATGAATTGCAGGTCTTAAAGTGCAAGGAAGAAGCAAAGGGTTTGAACCCTACGGGAATGACTTCAAACGTAGGACCTACGAGTAAGACCTTATGTACCAAGTTTATATGTTTAAGTATTAGGACTACTTGTTTGTGTGTCTCTTTATGTTGTATGCCCTCCACTCTGCTAGGGTTCCCAACCCAAGATCCTAGGGTGATTCTACCCGAAACAGAATTGGCAACTCCACTAGGGAAAGCATTCATGTTTTTCCTAGATTGGGTTGTTTCTTCTTGATCAGGAATTGCTTGATTGATTTCTTGCTTTTACAGTGTCTGTGACTTGCTTCTTCCAGGGCATCAAGTCTTGTCTTTTGGATCAAGCCTATATTTTTTTCTTTTCTTTATTGAGCTTTATATACGCGCTTTTCAAAGGATACAGTAGCATATACACGCTATTTTCTTCAAAGAAACTCGTGTATATGTGAGTTTCCTTTGTTTTAGTTGCGTATACAAGCTTATTTGTCTTTGCACAGTCCCGCATACCTTATTTTGAATAAATTTTTCAAAATATTGGACCCAATTAAGATTGTTGCCTGGTGGTTTTTGCTCTTTTTTGGTCATTCACTATCAGCAAAGCTTTGCTTTCATGCAAGTTTTCAGTTTCTAATCTTCTTGTTATTGAAGAACCTAATCAACCTAGGGTTTGCCCTTTTATTAAAGTTTCAATTTTTCCTTTGGGTTCAAGGCTTCTTGTAGAATTTCTTGGTTGTTTTGACTTTCAGAACAAGAAATTGGTTGCAGTTTTGTTTATAACCCAACTTTCGGATTGCTTTGCTTTGCTTTCCTTTTTTGGTTGACCTATTTTGTTTTTCATGGTTTTTTAGTGCCTCTTTGGTGATCTTGAAAGTCTTTCTTGGCATTCTTTTGGTTTGTTGAATTCCTTTATACTGTTGTTCAGGTTAATCTATGCAAGATTGTAGTCCTTTGTCATTTCAATTTTTATTATTACTTGCGAATTTTGGGACTCTTTATGCTTGTTTTTGGTCTTGGAATTTATGTAGTCTTTGTTGTTGGCATTATGTTTCTGGTATGGTTATATGTTACAGATGTTGTACTTGATGGAAACACCCATGGCATGGCTCTCAATATGATGAGAATTAAGAAGTAAGCAGGAGAAAAGTTCACGGAATTTTATGCAGAGAAAAGTTTATAAAAGTTTATTTCATGTGGAGAAAAGTTCACGGAATTTTATGCAGAGAAAAGTTTATTCATGTGGGAAAACTTACCTTTGGTCCATGGTAGTTATTCCTTGGAATTTGAACCTATGGTTTTTGGACCATGGCATCTTGACAGACGTGTTGATCCCTAGTATTGAGTTGATGGTAT
>APFE031195476.1:12819-37907 GCA_000404065.3 Pinus taeda | reverse complement strand
TATTTAATTTATATATGAATACTTTTCTTTATCATTAATAATAATAATAAATACAATTTTCCATTAGAGTCGCTTAATTCACTATGTGAAAAAAGTAAAAACCTCCCCCTCCCAAATCAACACAAAAGAAATACGGTTAAACTAAACATTGACCATAGACATGATATCGTTCATATAGATGAATCACATGGGGGAAGGGAGAGTAAAGTTTTGGTATGTCTGTGCAGTGCAGCTTCTCCATTGTGCGATGGCATTCAGCATCCATGTAAGAGATTCTGCATCCTCTCTCCTGATCGGTTTAATTATTGTTGTTGTTAATATAACCACAATGACAGGGGCGACCACATATAACTGCAATGGCCGCTCTGAATATACTGAAGGGAGTACGTTTGAGAGCAATCTAAATATAGTGTTTGATAGGCTTGTTCAAGGTGCGATGCAAACAGGGTTTAACATCTCTGTGTATGGCCAAAGTCCTGACAAAGTATATGCCCTCCTCCAATGCAGAGAAGACATGACAGTCGACCAATGCTACAATTGTTCACAATTTGCAACTCATATGCTTAAACAAAATTGTTCGCCTGCGACTGGAGGCAGTATATGGCCTTTTCATTGCTTCTTACGCTATGAAAACTACAATTTCATCGGGCAAATGGACACAAGTTTAGGATCTATTTACTATGACGACTTCACGGGGGACACGGGTGTCGATATTCCAAATAAAACCTTTCAGGCGGATGTTAAAGATTTCTTAAACAAATTATCAGCTGAAGCAGCACTTGAAACGAAACGATCTGCTTTGAGTATTACAGACTCGTCGTCTCAAAATATTTACGGCCTGGTCCAGTGCACTAGAGATATATCCAGTAAAGACTGCACAACATGTCTGTCAATCGCAATCGATTTCATATTCACATCCTCTGTATATGTAGGAGTTCAGTATTGGAGTAAAAGCTGCATAGTTCGCTATCAAATGTATCCTTTCTTTAATAATGGAAGTGCAATTACAACACAACGGAATGGTAGAGGGATGAAGGCTTCAAAGAAAACACCCATAATTTTAGGGGTTGTGGGTGGCTTGGTTCTCATGTTAACCCTATGCCTATTCGCAGCTTGGAGAAGCATGAAATTTGCCAAATTGAGAAGCGGTAACGAAGGTAATGGTGCCACACGATTCTCTGAGCTCGTAGGTAGCACATACCCGTAACCCATCTAAACCTGGGTTTGGTAGCTTCTCGCACTTTGTATTTTTTGTCAGTCGAAAAAAAACACCATCTTTCATAAAATTACAAAATTACAATGGATTGTTTCTAATTTGCTTTTTCCTCGAATAAACAATTTTGTCGCAGATTTATCATTATATTTCCCTTTAAAACTTCATGCAAAATTCTATTTATATATCATATTTCCTAAATCTATTTATGATTCCACTTGAATATGTATTAGTACAACTTCTCTGATTGTTTATTTTGTATTTTTGTCATAGTTTCAATAAAAATCATTACACTTATACAAAATGTATATTATATAATGCTATGATATAAGATTTCTATAGTTCTTTCATTTACTACTGAACCTTGTTGATATGCATAAAATTGAATGATACTTGTTTTTGCTGCAATTCCTTTTTTTGACAACATGTCTGCAACCCCATTCTGTTCACGGTACACATACCTGTATGTGATTTAATGAAAACTCTGTTCCAAAATGCCCATCATCCATACAGTAAGAATGTATAGATGAAATTTTAAAAAATCTATCTACCTATTCTCTAACAGTATTTAAGTGCAAATTAATCTTTAAAATCTCAATACCCAACCATTTTACACATAATAATGTCCCCATAATATAATAACTTCTGCAGACTGTTCTGTGCCCCTTCCTCCTTCCCACCAAAAATGGTAAAACGTGCCTAGTGTCCTCTGGCACTTTATATATGATTACACCGGGCGTTAGATGTGTATGTGCGAGTGGCTTGATTGCAGATTTGACTTATTTGAGGTTTTAGATGGGTATGTGCAAGTGTTTTGATTGAAGATTTGAGTTATTTGAGGTTTTAATAGTTGAATTGCAGACTGGATTTTTATATTTATATTTTGCATTTTCATAATACAGATGATGATGATGAAGGTGAAGAACTCGTACTCTTCAGTAATAATAGACGCATAATATTTACTATGGAAACATTACTTGCTTCCACTAAAAATTTTGATAATCAGAACAAGCTTGGAGAAGGAGGATTCGGCCCTGTGTACAAGGTAAGCTGGGTTAAGTAAGCTTCCAGTAATGATATTTACTATCTTAAAATAGAGTGATATTCAGGCTCTTCTCTTCGCACAATTGACTGTATATTAGCAGTTTGAAAACAATATATTGGGGATTTACAATTAAGCTTAATAATTTACAAAACTTTTATACTGTAGGGAACTACACCAGATGGAAAAGAAATAGCCGTGAAAAAACTGTCCAAAAAATCTATGCAAGGAAGAAAGGAGTTTTTAAATGAAGTTAAACTTGGAGCCGA
This sequence comes from Pinus taeda, assembly GCA_000404065.3. Lineage (NCBI taxonomy): Eukaryota > Viridiplantae > Streptophyta > Pinopsida > Pinales > Pinaceae > Pinus > Pinus taeda. Next base: position 35,383 of record APFE031195476.1, on the reverse strand, counting down.
AATTCAACATCGAAATCTTGTATGCCTACTGGGCTGCTGCGTAGAGGGATCAGAAAGATTGCTTGTCTATGAATACTTACCCAATAAGAGCCTTGATCAAATCTTATTCGGTAAGTGGCTTCCATGTTATTATGAAAGTAGACAGGAAATTAAAATTATCATTGTTTCAACCAGGATATTCAGATTATGTCAAATTAATTAATGTCATGCACCGATACAGACCCAAACAAACGCAACCAGCTTGATTGGGGAAAGCGTTACAATATAATAATGGGAGTAGCTCGTGGGCTTCTCTATCTTCATCAGGACTCGAGACCGCGCATTATTCATCGGGATGTTAAAGCAAGCAATGTGTTGTTGGACGAGGAACTGAACCCTAAGATAGCAGATTTCGGCTTAGCAAGACTTTTTCCTGATGGCCAAACTCACATCAACACAAGAGTTGTGGGAACGTAGTGAGATTTCAATACAATTATTACTCTGTTAATGCAGATGTCTTACTCTGCTGATATTACTTCAATAGGATTGACAATATTGTAATTGTATATATACCTTTTTTGGTTGGAAGATGGGGTTTTGCATTCTTGGTTAAGCCTTTTTATGATTTGGGGATTTACAATCTTGGTTGCAAATATGCTTCCTTTTCAAATAACTTATCATCTCCCATTTCTAAAGTTTTGCCTTAATTTATGATATTCAAGAAAAGGTGGGGTTTTGCATTCTTGATTCAAGAAAAGGTGGGGTTTTGCATTCTTGACTAAGCTTTTTTTATGATCTGGGGATGGATTGACAATCTTGGTTGCAACTATGCTTCCTTTTCAAATAACTTATCATTTCTTATTTCTAAATTTTTTCATTAATTTATGATATTTGACATTGTACTCTGTATATGCAGCGGTTATATGTCACCAGAGTATGCTATGTTGGGGCAAGTATCTGTAAAAACTGATGTTTATAGTTTTGGCGTTCTTGTCCTCGAAATTATCACAGGAAGAAAGAACACTGATTACAATTTGCCACCTGAAATGCAGATTCTTTTGGGATGGGTAAGATACAATTTCCCTTTTATTCCCAACTGAGCATATCTACCTTAATTAAGTTAAGGCCAGGTTATTCAGTTCGTATCAGGGATACCCATGACGATATTGAGGATGTGTTGTCCACTGTATATATATCTGATCAGAATGACGAAGCCTCTGTGATTATGCAGGTATGGAAGTCATATGAAGCTGGAAACATTGTGGGGATAATTGATGGAGCAATTATTGAGACGTGCGATGAAAAGCAAGCGGTGAGATGCATTCAGGTTGGTCTTTTGTGTATACAAGCCGAATCGTCACTTCGTCCACCAATGTCGACAGTTACTTCGATGCTGTCACTTGATTCCATTACGGACATCCCAGATCCCACAAAGCCTGCATTGGTGAGTTCTCATGGGTTCACTCCCGCGTATGCGTCTGCTTCTAACGCCACTGTTTCCATTACTGAATTGGTGCCCAGGTAATGGTAACGCAGTGATTTAACAGGCAGATTTCAGTAATGTTGTGACAGTATATTTAACCATGGCAGAGATAGCACTACTTTATTATATTATGTTCAACTATGGAATATAACCATGAATTTATTTTTAAATGGACGATAGGGAATGTGAGTAATTTGATGGATTTAATTTTGGTAAAATTATTAATAAAAAGTATAAAATATCTTTAATGAGAATTATTTTATTATATGATTGTTTTATTATTTTGTCTGATATTTTTCATAGTAACTTTTTAGTTAGTTATATTTGAAAAAGGCCAGGAAAAGGAAAAGGAAAATGATGTATGGAAAAGGGGAAAAAATAAAAATAAATAAATAGTCGTTTAATGTTATATGTTATATATATTTTATTTTTATTTTTTTAAGAAAGTGGAAAATAATGTTATATTATAGATATATATATATATATATTTTTAAAGAAAGTGGAAAAGAATAAAATTTATATTTGTTTATTTATTTTTTTTTTATATGAGAATTTGTTAATCTAGATTTCAAGTTGTTTTAAATATATATATTATATATATATATATATATATATATATATAAATTGTTAATTTATACAAAAATATATATTTTTAATTTTTCTTTTCTATTGTTATTTTTGTTGGTTTTTTTTATCAAACACTTTCTTGTCTTTTTTTCTCATTTCAAAGTGTTGTTGTTGTGTTTTATTTGGTGTTTGGTCTTTTGTTTTTGCTCAATAGTTTTATATTTTTGGTAGGTGCAATAATGGATGTTCACAAATATTCTATGACACTCAACACATGGAAGTGGGAAACTCCAAATTCGTTTAAAGTTTATGTACATTTTCATTGAGTATGGCCAAGCTTGCCAATTTGCACTTGCAATGTATAATTTTTCATTGCGAATGGGCAAGCTTGCCAATTTGCACTTGCAATGTATCTAAAAATCTTAAGTAGCAACCAAGACCTCTCTCTCTATTTCTCAATTTGGTTATCCTTTTACCAAGTGACCCTCATGGTTATGTTTCCTCCACCTTAAATGTTCACCTTTGTCTTCTTTATTCTCAATTTGGTTGTCCTTTTACCAAGTGATCCTTGTGGTTTCGCTTCCTTCACCTTGATGTTCACCTTTGTCTTCCTCTAGTGTAGGGTTGCAAATTCACAAACATTCCATATCACTCATCTCATGGAAGTAGGAAACACCAAATTCATTCAAGGTCTCTTCACTTCTCATGATAATGTGATAATAGCACATGAGACAAATGAGCCTAGTGCTTCATAATGTGATGATAGGTTTTGTGTTGTGCATGAAAAAATAGCATGCACTTCAATGGCCATTGAAGTCAATATTTTCAATCTAATGCGAGAGTGGGATTGGATAATGTGACAATAACATGAGCCAAATGAGCATAAGATTTGATAATGTGATGCTAAGGTCTCTCATATTCATGTAAAGCCTAATATCAAAGTTTAAAATGTCCTTTAATCTCCATTAAGTGAAGTATTTAGACATAATGGGATATCATTTTTAAATGAAGTGATACACATGTATCCTTTTAATTGAAGATTTGAGTTAATTGCGGTTCAACAACCAAGTTTATTAGTTGAATCACATACTTGGTCTTTCAAGGTTCAATGGCCAAGTTTAATAATTCAATATACTTTTATATTTATATTTAATTTATTTCCAATATTTTATATTTTCATAATTGATCTATAAATTGTCATGGATATCTCATTGGCCAATTCATCACAACAAATCTTCTAAAATATATTATAAAATTCAAAATCTAGACTCTGAGGATTTATTTTTCCTTAGATTCTTGGATATGTTAATTGTTTTTATTGCATATATATGCAAATGATAATTATATAGAAAATAGAGAACAATGAAATAAAACTCATGAACCACAAATTAACACAAGATATAACCTCAAAAACCCTTTTAGGAGAAAACCCAACTAGAAGGTGAGGTTGTTATGCTCATTTTCTATGCATGGAAAATAGATGCAAGTACAAAGAGAGAGACATGTTGTGGGTGCAATGCTACAATACACAAACCATATCTATTTTCTATCTCCTCTCTCTACTCCACTCTCATATACTCTACTCATCTATGGAACAAAATGCACTCCCATAAAATGGAATCCATTTTCCTCCTAGCGGCCCGATTATAACATAACTTGATAGCCTGCTAGTGGTTAAGTTTGAATCCTTCAACTCTTAACTAGAGTTACAATATGGAGTCTTCTAAAGTATTCTTCATAGTGATCAATTGGAAAACCCGTTTTCCATGAATAATGGGGGATGAAATGTTATCCTCTCAAATTATGGTGGTCAAAACAGGAAGGTCAACTTCCAATTGACATAATTTCTGCATAGAGACTCCAGTTGAGATGATTCTTATGTGATTGGAAAGGTATATGTATCTAAGGTTCCATGCTAAATTAGTAAAGTTTTACTACTCCCATCAAACTGCTTCTACAAGGTTTCTAGAACCCAATTTGCCAAACTAGATCCCACTGATAAAAATGGTCCTCTGCACAAGAGGGATGAACATAAACATGATAGAGTAGGACTAGGGGGGAGTAAGCTCATTGGGCTAATAGTAGGGGGAGAAAATTAGAATTACAAGGAGACTGAGGTGAGGAATCTTGCTACACAAATTGAACCAAAGAAGGGAACAGAGAAGCGATAACCAGAATTCCAGATTCAGAGATCAGAGATACCATGAAAAGAAGCCAATCCTAGAATGAATTGTAGGGTTTGTGAATTAAAAGCCAAACCAAAGTGGTAGAGCACCTTGGGATAGGGGGGTGTGAATTAAATCATGATTGAGAGCTAGGATCCTAGAGGGTTGATGGCAAACGTGAATCTCATGGATTACAATGTGCTTGTTGCCTGGAGGTTGTGACTTTGTATTGCTAGTCCACTGATACTATCTCCATGTTTTAAAGGCGTCAATAACTGATTATAAATTTCCTTGAGCGATATCATAAGCTATCCCCCTTTGTAAGAAACAATGGTGATGTCCTCAGCCTCGTAGAGCCACTAATTCATGTGTGATTCTTATAGTATGAAATCTACAGACCCACAGGCAATCCATCATCTTTCGCATGATTGAGTCTGATGGCATTAAGTTGATAGCTTTCTCGAAATAGGGATGGTGAGCTTGCCATGTGGGCTTCTAAGTGTGGGCATCCTACCACCCTTTCTTATGATGATGGAACATCCTTATTGACTAGACACTCCATTGATGCACACCCTCAGTGGTGGAAGGATGTCTTCCAACTAAAAAGTGCATGTTATATATATATATATATTCTTTATTTGAGATGATGGATATATACTACAAAATTGAAAAAAATGGTTAGTCTAGGTGACAAGTTGTATGAATTGAACATTTGTTTTAAGGTATACATGAAATAAGGAAAAAAAAATGCACTCATTGGACATCTAATTACTATCCAATACATCTAATTATTATACCCAATGATGTCTTAGTATTAAGGTACAAGGAATCCATTAGAGATATTGAGTGATTAGAGCCAACCAACTTGTGGTATATAGATGATGAAGGTCAAACTAATTTTCCCACAAGTAAACTGTATTTATTACATCGAAAAGAGAATGAGGACACTATAAAAGAACTCAATGAAGGAATTTCATCATGCATAAGAATGTGGAAGACACCATCAATAATGAGGCTTACCTAATTGTCATAGAGAAATGGAATAATAAGGTAGAGTATTAAAAAAGTGTTCTTAATAGTTTTGAATAAAATTTTCAATGATCAGATGATAGTGGACAAAATTCATTCATCTTCCAATGAATATTGACTTAATACAAGGAAAAAAAATAAATGTCATGTATCTCAAGTATTATGAAGGATTTTGAAATGTAATAGACAAACTAATATATGTTAGACCCAAGTGCAACATGGAAATATTATTGAGAATGTTGAGGAAATACATATATGATTCCCACTAAATCATGAAATGAGGATAGATGGGAGATTATTTGGATGGAAATCATCACCTCGGGTATCTTCTTTGGTAGTATACATAAGTCAATTCTTAGTGTTAAGGTTGATTGGTGAAGCCTAGATCATGGAATTACATGGAAAAATTGTTAAAACAACATACGGTACCAAATCCCTAGAACATAGAACTTGTATATATTATAATTGATGCCATAATTTTGGATTAAAGAAAGAAGAAAGAAAATTTCATGATCAATATAAATAAATGTGTTGTAGATGGTGTAGCTCATGCATATGAGGATACCATGACATTAGGTGGAAATTATTCATGAACGAAATTTTATTCTTGGAAGAATAATTAATATTTATGTAAAAGCAACTTTTAATGTTTGTTGTATATCGCTTGTGGGATTCATATTTCCTTTTTTGTCAGTCTAACCCACAGGGATTTGAACTTTGAATATCATGATTTTACATATTACTTCATAACAAGGTGATCGCCAATTGAGCTGCACCTTGTGGGCTTTTGTGGGACTCATATTATTCTTTAAGGATTTTTTAATTATTTATTATGGATATATAATTTTTTCTTCTAGCTTACCATATAACTTTTAATAATTATATTTAATTATTTGAAGGTAAATAAATACAATGTGTTTTTGAAACCTAATATTTTGTTAATTTTTAGGGGTTGTAAGAGGCGGAGGGGTGTTGTAAAGCCTCGAAGGAAAACTGGGTACAATTCATGCATGAAGGTTGGGAAATATGACTGGTGACCAGGTTGAAATGCATGATCTGTTGCAAGGTCTACTTATACCCAAATCTATTCAAGTCACATAGATTGTTATCCTTGGGGACTCACTTATTATTATTCAACATCTTTAGAATAGAACTTGGCCAAAAAAAATCACTTGGATAATATACTAAAGAGAATCACATTATTGTTGGATGGACTCCCTCATAAATATTTCTTTCATATCTAAATAAATATGAAAATTGAACCAAATAAGAGAGCTAACGAGGCTTACCAGCTCTAGGTTGGGAAACTCGAAGTTAATGGTTTGTTGATGGTGTTGGGCCCGCCAACATTCAGGGGGTCTCCCCAATATGAAGTCCCAATTAGACCTCACACCATTTGGAGTAGGGACCCGATCCAGAATATGCCCTGGTTGCTAAAATAGTGGGTTTTAGTGGTATGCCTTGGTTGCAATAACACATATAATGATGTATTCGTGACTTTGGGATGAGTCAAGCGCAATGCACCAAAGGATTTAATATGACGAAGGAAAAGTGAGTGAGCCCCTTAGAACCATGTAATAGTATGCAACTAGAAAGGGACACATGAGCATAAAAGGAATCATAAGTTAGCCTGCAAAACAGTTCACAAGATAAACATGATTTAAATATGCAACAACATGCATTCAACAAGATTCATACTAATGCAAATGAAATAGTTCATAAGCGTTAATATAAATTGAATAACATAAATTACAAACATAAAAATAATAGTCCTACTATATTAACAACATATGCATAAAAACGTGCCAGCTCTGAGCTTTTATTATAAGTGAAAGTCCCAAGCATACATATATAATCCCCAAACCACTAGTCCCAATAATGGGACATGAAGGCGACACCTGCTCCTCTAAAGAAAGATACTCCCTCTACGCTAAGGAGAAGCCAAGGCTCTCAAGAAAACTCCCAAGCTTTTGATCCTAAGAAAAAATCTCGGCCAAAAGCCTTTTACATGAGTTAATGAGGGTATATTTATAACAAAGGAGATGACTAATCATCTCCCCTTTGTGACTCTTGGACTTCCCTCATGTCTCTTTCACTTCCTTCAATCATGACCTTTGGACTTAATTACAAAATGACTCTTCACATTCCACAATTGACACTTGGAATTTCACTTACAATCAATTACAAAAGAATATTACAATATACTCATACCCATATAGAAAAAAATTGGGTAGAGTCAACTAGAAAACCTAATGAGACAAAATAAGTCAAGCTTGGGTTTTGGGAAACTCCAACTCAACCACTTCAACTTGTAGTTCCTTAGTCACATAGTAGTAGCAAGCTTTGTACTTTGCGATGACTTCCCAAAACTGTGCAATGGGATCAGGCTAGAAGCAGACTCTAGCCTCCATTGCATCTGGGTACACTAACTTGGAACTATTCTAAGTTTCCTTCTTCAACAGGAGAAACATGCTATTGATCTAGACATGGCCAGCAATGTACTTCTACATATTTTGCTTATTCACCTCTATATCTTCCTTCATAGAAATATGCCTTAGCTTGTCCAAGTATTCTTCAACCTCACACCTTACTTTGTTCCTGCATTTGGCTTCACTGAGTGAGCCAACTAAAGGGATCTTGTGTGACTTCACCATGAAATCCACACTATTTTACAATCATGTGTATGAAGCCTGAATGTTGGCGATGAATGAGTCGAGTTGCTTATTACTCTCGATAAGCATTCCAACCTCTTGTTTCTCTAACTCATCATGTTGCCTTATCTTCCTCACCAACTCAGGAGGTGTCCATTTATGCTGCCTTACCCACTCATGCATGGTATAAATTATGACTGTATGAACAACATTGAGAAGTTTAGCATCATCTTTACACTTCAATTTCATGTTGCACAAGTGGGCAACTTCTTTGTGCATGGTGACAAGCTCCTTATAGAGGCTTCTCATTGTCTCTCCCAATGTCCATACTTCACCAAGTATGGTTGCCTTAGGTTCTTCTAGATATACCTGTGTGGGAGATGCTTTCTGGACCTCTACTTGGTGTTGTTCCACTTGTTACCTTGTTGCCTATAAGTTCTTTTCCATCTGTCTATTCTTGGCCATGAGATAATGTGTGTTTGACTTGGTAACACCTGCAAAGGCCAAGTTGGTTGCAGCAATGGCTTTTGGATTCCTCTTGGTATCTGTCACAATCACCCTTTCTCTAATGTATGAAGGATATGTGAGATTGTCTGGAAAGTGTTTCTTTATCGCTTGTAAAATCTTCTTCTGAAGCTCATTATAAGTTAGATTATACGTATACATGACCAGACCATCATAAAGAGGAACAATTTCCTCTTCTTTGCTCAGAGCTTGCTCAGCCGTTGAAGGAGGGGGAGACTGAATAGTGATCTGTTGTGTGCTCAACGTGAGATCAACATCTTGGTTTTGTTGATCTTCAATTTCTTGAGAAAGCTCCTTATCCTACAATTTCTTGCTTTCTTTTTCCGGCAACCAACTTTGTTCCTCTTCCTCAGCTTGCTTCAGTGATGCTTCTTGTTCTTATTTCTTCTTTCTTTCTTCTTCTTATTTCCTTTGTCTTTCTTCTCATTATTTTTTTCTTATTCTTCCTTCCACTTCAATTCTTCCTCTTGCTTCCTATGTTCTCTCTTTCTCCTTGCTTCTATGGTAACTTTCATGATGGTTGGATTTTCTTTCTATTTGCGGATTTGTTCTTCTAATGGATTGTGCATAACCTTCTACTTCCCCTTTTCACACATTGGGTTGCGCCTCACTAATGGTTCTTCTTCCAGAGCTGCCTCTGCCTCCACAGCAACCTATGATGTACCTGTGAAGCTGATTTGTTGGCGGGGCTTAGAGGCATTGTAACAATTCTTTATCCTTTCCTCCTCGGGCCTATAAAAGGTCCCACTCGGCCATTAGAAATGAATCTTTGCACAGTGTTCTTTGCAAACATTCCTAGGGTCATATAGATTGTAATCCATTCAACCGAGTGAAAATCTCTTTATCTCTTTTTTTTGGTGTCAGCAACCTTTAGATTCTTGATCTCGTACAATCTGATTTGCAAAGGAAGAGCAGACCAAGGCATTTTCTTCTTCCTCTGCAACATTATTGATAACCCTATGGAAAGATAATAAGAAACTTCTTGCATGAATAGTTTTTCAGTGGCATAGCTTGGTAGAAGATGTGGAGACTTCTAACCCCAAAACACTCTGAGGTAGGTACCATTCGGTGAGGAAAATCAATCTACTAATTCTGACACTACTTCCATTGCCCCACGTGACATGCAAGGTGACTCTTCCTCAAAGATCATCTTGTACAATGGAATGAGGAAGTGATCCGTCAGCTTCTCCATGACTCCTTTATGGTTGCAATCCGAAAGCAACTTGCAATAAATTTGGATAGCCAGATCCTTGTATTTACAAGTCCAACCCATGCAAGGAAAAGAGTTTTGAGCAAAATTTTCATCCAACAAGTAAGCAGACATGTAGAACCTACCTTGCTTACCCTTGGGAGGGTTCCTAGCATTATTTACATGGGTCCTCAACTTTTGATCCAACAAGTCCGGCCAGTTAAATGATTTTCCTTCTTTCATAACCTAATGTAGCAAGAATTCCCATCCTTCAGGAAATGTCTTAGTACTCTTTTGGCCATAGAGCCGACAACATAGAACTATAAATTACTGAAATGCCTTCCTAACATATTTAGTCTTGTAAGTGTCGTTGGGTGCCTGGTGGAATTTGGATGGTTCATTCTCCCCACCTTTGATAACATCCTTCATGCTCAAGTAGTTGGTGGTCACATAGAAGTGGGAATCCATGTAATATTATGGTTGCAGTAAATGATACATAAAGTGAAAATCATGTGCCATAAAAGAGGCAAGCCTTCGTCCATTGGTACTATTGAGAATCATGGTCCTCACATCCATATGTGACAAATATAGTTGATGATGTCTACGCATAAAAAGGTTGAATACCTGCACACAACCTTGTGTAATATTTACTTTTGGGCATTGATGTAAACCTTCCTACCTTCAAGATCTTCTTTGAAATTGCTTGCTGTGTAAACATCTTTCACTTTGTGTCATCTAATATTCAAGTCTTTCTCGATGAATATCTTAGTGTTAGAGAAAATTGGCATAGTGACAAGGAGATTCTTAACAATATCATCAGTGTTACTTTAAGTGGTGTCCTTTGAGATAGATCTCTTGGGAACCATAGTAACAATAACTGGCAAAGAGAAGTGCTTGAAAACTGTAGTACCTATTGGATACTAATGAACTCATGGAAAACATAAGTCATCTAAAGAAAAACAACCCTCAAAACAAGATCAAGACAACAACCATAATTCTGAAAGGTAGAACTATGTAATCCCTAGACTGAAGGGAAGAGGTTGAGCTTAGGAACTGCACATTGTGTAGTCTCAGCAAGAAAGGGAAAGGCTTGAGGCTTGAGGCTACACAATGTGCAGTCTCAGCCTAGGCATACTGAGGGAGATATTACACAATCAATGGTCAAGGGTGAGGCTTGAGCCTTGGAACTGGGAAATGTGAAGTTGTAAAAGCTAGGGATTGTACATTGCATAGTACCAGAGGCCAAGCACAATGCTTCAAACATATAGTTGTGAAATGCACAGTGGAAGAAGGATATTGTTGACCAAGTAAGGGTAGGTCTGCCCTGGAAAGAGATGGGAAAATGCTAGATCTGAGTGATAGTGAAAGCAATATTGTAGATATGACTAAAGGTAAGATATATTAGTGAGAACCAAGTGCATAAAATTGACATGTAAAAGGAAAAACAAACATGCACAATGAGGTGTCATAGTAACGCCCATTAATGGGAAAAAACAAGATGTTGATGTGACACTTGTAAAAATGAATGATAGACTGAACCAACACTTTTACAAGCTAATATGAGTTAAAAATCCATATACTATGAGAAGATCAAGAAAAATAATTCACATAAGTGAAATGACAAAAAGTGACAGAAAAAGCAACAAAAAGAAAAACTCTCGGAAAAAAACCGCAAGCTTCACCGAAGGCTCCTTGATCTCCTTGGGAAGGCTAGAGCTCCAAGATTGAATGTTCAAATGAGATCTAGGGGCATCTATTATATATAGCTAGGCTAGGCTAGGGTTTATAATGCACATGCCTAAAATCAAGGAAAAAACGACACTTGATGGAAAGTAAAAAATATCAACTTGTGCCACTCTTCGAAAAACTAATTTTCCACTGCCTATTTTCTGGGGATTACCTTTTTCCCTTTTTTCTTTTTTTCTTTTTCAAGAAACTGACCATTCACACTTCCAAGAAGGATTGCACAATTTATGACCTCAAGATTGGCCTACCTCTCAAGATTGCGTAATTAAAATCCTCAGGGTTGGCCTACCTTCCAAGATTGCACCGTTTATGAAGGGAAAAATGACAATGTTGCAAGGTCAAGCTAGGAGATGGCTTGTGTTTGAAAAGGCTCATATCGGGATCAAAATAAGACATCACAAGCACTGCATGGAGTGATAAGTCTTTAACATAGCATTATTAATTGATGACAGTGAATGATGAGCTCTTGTGGGTAGAAAGGAGGCTCCATAATCTAAGAATGGGTAAAATTTTGGAGGGTGGTTGTAGCAGCTACAACAATTGGTGACACACTTGTAGAACTCCAGCTCTCTGCATGGGTCTTAACTCATGTAAACTAGGTCCAACACTTCAGGAAGTATTTTTCATTTCATTGATCACCAAAGCTTCTTTACTTAGATCAAGTTAAAGATATAGTCCCTACCTTTCTATTCATTGGTGACACACTAACAAAAACAAGTCACACTCAGTTGTTTCGATTGGGGATGGGGAGTATATATATACACAAATGAAAAATGATTTCCAAATTCTGGGTTTTCATCCCTAATGTTGCTTCATTGCCAACAGGCCTGGAAATACCCTGTCAGAGTCACTTCAAGGACACAAACATTTTTCCATTTCCATTGAGCCTCGAAAATACCCCAACGAAGTTTCTTGCTTCATCTCCGTGTGTAGGAAGGCTTTCTCTTCTTTTTCCCTTTATTTTTTTTTTTCATTTTATTCAATAATTATGCATTGACACTTATTGATTTCATGGGGCTGAAGAGAGATCTTGAGTTATTGAGAGAAGAGGAGGTTTTTCCTTCAGAGAAGTTTATTCATACACCTCTAAAATACAATTCAATTGTTGAAGTTTCCTCCTCTTCTTACTCCACTCGACTTGGTTGACAAGGAAAACTGACTAATCATTAAAAAGCCAATTAGAGTAGGTGGAACTAGTTATAGATTCAAGCATCGTAATTCCACTAAGGTTTTCTCCGAGAAAAAAATATTTTTCCATCATGGTATCATCGAATAAAAGGTGCAAGGCCCATGCAAAGAGAGGGAATAAAAGATAACCAAGTATTGACAGTAGAAAAATTTCCTCTTAAACTTCAACATGCTTGCTCTAGAAACCAAACACAGTTTCATGCAAAATTTATTTACAACGAAAAGGAAAGAAAAGGATAGGTCAGAAAAACAATCAAAACAAAACCAAAAGAAACAAACAAAGAAAACTACCCCTACTCCTAAACTAACCAAGAATAGGCCAAGCCTACGTAAAATGAAACTTCCAGCGTAACCTTGAAGCATCGACTGACCTATATAGGCGAGGGAATCAATAGCAAGATATATTTTTAGGAATAACATCCAACCAAAAAGATAAAACATTAAATTCTTCAACATCCGAAGTCTGAAAATACAACAAGGAATCACATGTGAAACATTTTTCTAATGCATTGTGGTGTTCGTGCATATTGCAACAGGGTGTTGTGCTAAAACATTTCTCCAAAATTTCGATCTTGGCTAACATAATGAAATTGGAAAACTTGCATTTTTCAAATGATCTTACAAGGTATGACTCCTCGAATGATTGAGCAATCGGATCATGCAAAACAAATGGAGGATGTGAAACTTGTGAAATAGATTCATTTTCAAATTGTGTGATCAACTGATGAGGATTCTTGAGAGATAAAGTACTATCCTAACCATGATTGGAACTAGCATCAAGACTCTGATAACCTTTCATAACCATCAACGTAGGCCAAAGTGCCTCGACAACTTGTGGTAGTTCCAACACATTAGAAGCTATATCATCAAAAATCGGTGGCTTAGAAAAATTGACAGTAGAAAACATAGAGTTGTGACTAGATGATTTAATGAATAAATCACTACATCTATGATAAAAAAAATCCATCATCAAGAATCAAGGTATCCTCATGATTTGATGAATCACAGAGATGAGGATATTGAAAACAATAAATTTCTCTCTTTGTTTCTTCAAAATGATCAAATGATGGATTGGAGATATTAGGAAGAGAAGATTTTTCCTCTCCATGTTCAAATGTAAAACTGAAATTCCATGAGTCACGAGTGTGATTAGAATTAAAATCGTCATAAACTATTTCTTCAAAAGATACAACAGGTATGACATGATCGTGTAAGATGTCAGGATAATGAGGTAGAGGTGAGAAAAGAGAAACATCAAATTGCATTCTAGATTCTTGTTTATAATCTGAGAACCACACATAGTCATCATAATTGATAACACAAGTTTGATAGTCAATACTAACTCCGTCCTAAACTTGATCCCCAAGAACATCAGAAGAAATGATTGAAATGGGTGGACATAACAAATCACAATCAGGGGGACCAAAGGAACCAACGGAAGGAGGTTGAAGAGAAAGAACATCACTGGTAAAATTAAATTCATAGTCATAACACGCTCTTAAATTCTGAATATGTGGGGTGGGAGAAGATGGTGATAGATCAACAGATGAACTCTCAAGGTCTCCAAACCCAACCTCCGTAAATAGAGTTTTCTGAGGAGAAGAAGATGAGGAGTCACTTGGAAAAGCAACTACATTCGTCACAAATTTAGGAGCTCCATAACCAGTGTATGTTGGGAGACTTTCGAAGGATTCATATTCTGTTGGATTCATCGAAATATGAATAATAAATTCAAACTTCTCTTTCATGAAATTCCAATCAATATCACCTTCAAAAAATTCGTAACAGAAATGAATGAAGCAACCGTGAAAATTGTTAAGAGATTCATGAGGTGCTTTTTTAAGACGCATGATTTTCTTGTAAACAGATTTATAATCATGCATGTCAAAGGCATGGTAGATCTTCTTGAAAAGATGTTCGCAAGAGTGAATAGAAGCGGTTGGCAATGTGTAACACCATTATTTGACATTTGCTTTGAATGTTAAGGACAAACAACCTGCAAGTAGTATCCTCATAATGAATTTTGTAATGAGTGCAAAATTCAAGAAAGTGAGCAGTGTGCTCGAGAATGGTTGTTGCACCCTCACCATCGAACTTCAGATTTGACAAGTCATTAATTATCCATGCAAGCACTTGCAAATTTGCAGTTCTTGAAAAACATGTCAGGGTTAAGATATGGGAAGAAGCCGTTTAAAGATAAGGAAAGTTCTACAGACTTCACGGGCTCAGCTTGTAATCTGGCCCTCCTTCTAGCGCTAGAAATGTTGACAGTGTTGGACCCACCAACATTCAGAGGGTTTCCTTGATATGAAGTCCCAATTAGACCTCACACCATTTGGAGTATGAGCCCCATCGAGAATACAAGCTAGTTACCCAAATAGTGGGTTTTAGCGGTATGCCTTGGTTGCGATAACGCATGTAAAATTATGCAGCTAGAAAGGAACACATGAGCATAAGAGGAATCATAAGTTTGCCTGAAAAATAGTTCAAAAGATAACCATGATTGAAATATACAACAACACGCATTCAACAAGATTCATACTAATGCAAACGAAATAGTTCATAAGCATTAGTGTAAATGAAATAACATATATTGCTAACATAACAAGAATAGTCCTACTATATTCACAACATATGCATGAAAGCATGTTGGCTCTAGGATTTTATTATAAATGAAAGTCCCAAACATACATATACAATTGCCAAGCCACTAGTCCAAATAGTGGAACATGAAGCCAACACTTGCTCCTTCAAAGAAATATACTCCTTCTATGCTAAGGAGATGCCAAGGATCTCAACAAAACTCCCAAGCTTCTCATACTAAGCCAAAATCCCAACAAAAATCCTTTTACATGAGTTATGAGGGTATATTTATAACAAATGAGATGATTAATCATCTCCCCTTTGTGACTCTTGGAATTACATCATGACTCTTTGTACAATAATTAATACTTAAAATATCAATTAATTATGATATTAATTAATAATTACATTAGTGTGTTTGTAATTAAATTAATAATTACATTAGCATGTTTGGAATTAAATTTGACCATCCATGGTTTGGTTATTTTTACTTAAAATACAATTTGTTAAAATTAATTTTCAATATAGATTAACTTATAAAAACATATATATCACTATCATTTTTATATAATTATCGGAATTTGAAAATTATACTAAATTATATTTTTTTGTTTCTTAAGTTGTGAGTCATGAGATGATTACACATTTAATCTTTCGTTTGAGAAACTATGATTCAAGGGCATTTAAGTCATCAAAATCACTTGAAGATTGCACCTCGCTTGGTCACACAGACTCTTAACATAACTTAATCTATAAAATTTCAAAAGAATAATTTTCACATTATAGAATGTTTTAACCTTACACCCAATAACTGTCATAAAAATAAAAACTCATATTATTAAAAATAAAAGTAAAAGATTAAATCAAATTATAGAAAATATATTATAATCTTTTTATTAAAATTTAAAACTACTATAATGATATGCCTATGGTTAAAATTGTGTTTGGACAAAAACATAATCTATAATATATGATTTAGTTAATAATTTAAAAAGTGAGATGAAATCTGCTGCCGGGCTTTGGATTGACAGTGAATGGGTGCACTGTTAAAGCACCCTTTGCCGTAAGTTATTGGTTCTAATCCCCTGTAGATACTTACCTATATAAAATCTAAAAATAAAATGCATTCTATCAATATTAGAAAATAAGAATGTAGATGCATTGTATAAACTTGGGCTATGGGTAAGAGTCTAGCTTGCAACGACTTTGGCGCATCCAAAAGAGTTTACTGGATAAGTCGACAACCTTTTAATTCTTGATTTTGACTCCACCATGGAACAGATACCACAGAAGAACACTAGAGAAAACCTAATCAGACTCTTCTCTTAACTCTTCTCTTCACTCTTCTAGTGAAAATCTAATCTGACACAGCAACCAAGAAAATCTGGCCTATGTTCAACGCTGGAAAATAACACGTTGATTGAAAAAAATCTGATCCACATATAAGTATGATGTTTTTTTCGTTTCAAAGCCCAAAAGCTCAAAGCTATGAGTGTATTACCAACTCCAAGATTCATTTGATTTACTATCAAGTTAATACCGTAGAGATGGTGTAACCTAATCTAATACTAATGAAAAAATTTAAGAGATAAAAAAATTAATAATCATAATTATCAATATAACATTTATAATTAATAAGTTTTAATGGTTAGTTCGTTGGTGAAAAACCCTGCCTCCCTATGGGGAGGTCACACGGTCTAATCTGGGCAAAGGGTCCAATTTGCCCAAAGCCCTTGGCTGGGATTAGCCTAGATTTGCCCTAAGCCCTTGGTCGTGATTAGCCTAGATTTGCCCCAAGGCCTTGGCTGCGATTTCGATTAAATTACATAAAATAAAATAAAAATTAATAATTATAAGAGATAGAAAAAAATTAATAATTATAATTATCAATACAACATTTATAATTAATAAAACATTTTAAGTTGATTAAATTACATAAAATAAAATAAATTATAACTAATTATTAGAATATTTTAAGTCTGAATTTATTAAGTGTTATCGGGTTTTGATAATGAACCACACTTGTTTGGTTAGAAAAAGGTTGTCCGACCAAAAATTCTCTTATGTGATTTCTACCAAAAGACTTTTGCTTAATTCTTTATGAAATCATAGGAAGTTTAATATAAAAAATTCAAAAAATGTGTATTATAATTATTTTTTTATATTTTAAAAAAATTAAGAATTATAAATAATAACTTATGTCTACCTAACATAGTTTATAATTTATCATCATTCAATTAAGGGTTTAAAAGAATCAGACTAAGCCAAAAAAATACTATATATACTATAAGTTTTCATAAAATTAACTAATTTATCAAAATATGAATTAAATGATGTCCTGGTGATAGGGTATTTTGTTAAGACATTTTGTTATTATTTAAAAATGTGGGCAAAATCCGAGTCATGTTAAACTCTCATGAGTCATCTTAAGACTCATAAAACCTAGCAAATAAAAAAAATAAGTTAAATTATATAAAGATATATTATAATAATATATTTCATAAGTTTTAGAATTTGAAAGATGGATAAGCATGCTTATTTTGGAATTGGGATTTAATAATTTTAATTTAATTATCAATAATTATTATGTGGATGGTAGATATGAATATTTTAAAATATTCTTAGTAGTATACATAAATCAAAGGTTTAGATTTATTTTCAAAATAGGTATGTTTTTTTTCTTTTTTTCTTTAAATTCATTTATTAAAAAAATGCCCCTTATCAAATTCATTAATTAAAAAATTGTCATATGAAATCAATTATGGTTTTTTGGACATGTATTATTGATGAGCTAAAACATTAGCCCATAATATTGTAACAAGGCTTATTTACGGATTAAGAATATCCACAATAAAATGAAGTGAATATCTATAGTTAAAAGTTTTATTAAGTGTTATATATATGTTTAATTTATATATGAATACATTTCTTTATCAGTATAATAATAATAAATACAATTTTCCAATTAGAGTAGCTTAATTCACTATGTGAAAAAGTAAAAACCTCCCCTCCCAAATCAACACAAAAGAAATACGGTTAAACTAAACATTGACCATAGACATGATATCGTTCATAAAGATGAATCACATTGGGGAAGGGAGAGTAAAGTTTTGGTATGTCTGTGCAGTGCAGCTTCTCCATTGTGCGATGGCATTCAGCGTACATGGAAGAGATTCTGCAACCTCTCTCCTGATCGGTTTAATTATTGTTGTTGTTAATATTACACTTCATGGACAGATTTGCAACGCAGACGTACGGACGCCCATATATAACTGCACTGGCAGCTCTGAATATATGAAAGGGATAGTGTTTGATAGCCTTGTTGAACGTGCGATGCAAACAGGGTTTAACATCTCTGTGTATGGCCAAAGTCCTGACAAAGTATATGCCCTTCTCCAATGCAGAGAAGACCTGACAGTCGAGCAATGCTACAATTGTTCACAATCTGCAAAGTCTAGTCTTAAGGAGGCAGAATATGGCGTTCTGAATGCTTCTTACGCTATGAAAACTACAATTTCATCGGGAAAATGAACACAAGTTTAGGGTCTATTTACTCTAAGGGCTTCAGGGGGGACACGGGTGTCGATTATAAAAACTTTCAGGCGGATGTTAAAGATTTCTTAAACAAATTATCAGCTGAAGCAGCACTTGAAACGAAACGATCTGCTTTGAGTACTACAGACTCCTCGTCCAGTGCACTAGACATATATCCAGTAAAGACTGCACAACATGTCTGTCACACGCAATCAATTCCATATTCACATCCTCTGTATATGCAGGAGTTCAGTATTGGGGTCTAAGCTGCATAGTTGGTTATGATATATATCCTTTTTCTTTATCTAAGTGTCCTTTCAACACAACAGAATGGTAGAGGGATGAAGGCTTCGAAGAAAACACCCATAATTTTAGGGGTTGTGGGTAGCTTGGTTCTCATGTTAACCCTATGCCTATTCGCAGCTTGGAGAAGCATGAAGTTTGCCAAATTGAGAAGCGGTAACGAAGGTAATGGTGCCACACGATTCTCTGAGCTCGTAGGTAGCACATACCCGTAACCCATCTAAACGTGGGTTTGGTAGCTTCTCGCACTTTGTATTTTTTGTCAGTCGAAAAAAAACACCATCTTTCATAAAATTACAAAATTACAATGGATTGTTTCTGATTTGCTTTTTCCTCGAATAAACATTTTTGTCGCAGATTTATCATTATATTTCCATTTAAAACTTCATACAAAATTCTATTTATATATCATATTTCCTAAATCTATTTATGATTCTATGTATTAGTATAACTTCTCTGATTGTTTATTTAGTATTTTTGTCATAGTTTCAATAAAAATCATTACAATTTATACAAAATGTATATTATATATTGATTCCACTAGAATATGTATTAGTATAACTTCTCTGATTGTTTATTTAGTATTTTTGTTATAGTTTCAATAAGAATCATTATAATTTATACAAAATGTATATTATATAATGTTATTCTATAAGATTTCTATAGTTTTTTCATTTACTACTGAACGCTCTTGATATGCATAAAAGTGAATGATATCTGTTTCTGCTGCAATTTTTTTTGACAACATGTCTGCAACCCCAAAACCTGTTGATATGCATAAAAGTGAATGATACCTGTTTCTGCTGCAATTCTTTTTTTGACAACATGTCTGCAACCCCATTTTGTTCACGGTACACATACCTGTATGTGATTTAATGAAAACTCTGCTCCAGAATCCAAAATCCGAATGCCCATCATCCCTACAGTAAGAATGTATAGATTAAATTGAAAAAATCTATGTACCCATTCTATAACAGTATTTAAGTGCAAATTAATCTTTAAAATCTCAATACCCAACCATTTTGCACATAATAATGTCCCCATAATATAATAACTTCTGCCAGACTGTTCTGTGCCCCTTCCTCCTTCCCATCAAAAATGGAAAACGTGCCTAGTGTCCTCTGGCACTTTATATATGATTACACCGGGCGTTAGATGTGTATGTGCGAGTGGCTTGATTGAAGATTTGAGTTATTTGAGGTTTTAGATGTGTATGTGCAAGTGTCTTGATTGAAGATTTGAGTTATTTGAGGTTTTAATAGTTGAATTGCAGACTGGGTCTTTATATTTATATTTTATATTTTCATAATACAGATGATGATGAAGTGAAGAACTCGTACTCTTCAGTAATAATAGACACATAATATTTACTATGGAAACATTACTCGCTTCCACTAAAAATTTTGATAATCAGAACAAGCTTGGAGAAGGAGGATTCGGCCCTGTGTACAAGGTAAGCTGGGTTAAGTAAGCTTCCAGTAATGATATTTACTACCCTAAAATAGAGTGATACTCAGGCTCTTCTCTTCCCACAATTGACTGTAGATTAGCAGTTTGAAAACAATATATTGGGGATTCACAATTAAGCTTAATAATTTACAAATCTTTTATACTGTAGGGAACTACACCAGATGGAAAAGAAATAGCCGTGAAAAAACTGTCCAAAAAATCTATGCAAGGAAGAAAGGAGTTTTTAAATGAAGTTAAAGTTGGAGCCGAAATTCAACATCGAAATCTTGTATGCCTACTGGGCTGCTGCGTAGAGGGATCAGAAAGATTGCTTGTCTATGAATACTTACCCAATAAGAGCCTTGATCAAATCTTATTCTGTAAGTGGCTTCCATGTTATTATGAAAGTAGACAGAAAATTAAAATTATTACTGTTTCAACAAGGATATTCAGATTATGCCAAATTAATTAATGTCATGCACCGATACAGACCCAAACAAACGCAACCAGCTTGATTGGGGAAAGCGTTACAATATAATAATGGGAGTAGCTCGTGGGCTTCTCTATCTTCATCAGGACTCAAGACCGCGCATTATTCATCGGGATGTTAAAGCAAGCAATGTGTTGTTGGACGAGGAACTGAACCCTAAGATAGCAGATTTCGGCTTAGCAAGACTTTTTCCTGATGGCCAAACTCACATCAGCACAAGAGTTGTGGGAACGTAGTGAGATTTCAATACAATTATTACTCTGTTAATGCAGATGTCTTACTCTGCTGATATTACTTCAATAGGATTGACAATATTGTAATTGTACTTATACCTTTTTTCGGTTGGAAGATGGGGTTTTGCATTCTTGGTTAAGCCTTTTTATGATTTGGGGATTTACAATCTTGGTTGCAAATATGCTTCCTTTTCAAATAACTTATCATCTCCCATTTCTAAATTTTTGCTTTAATTTATGATATTCAAGAAAAGGTTGGGTTTTGCAATCTTGATTAAGCTTTTTTATGATCTGGGGATGGATTGACAATCTTGGTTGCAACTATGCTTCCTTTTCAAATAACTTATCATTTCCTATTTCTAAATTTTTGCATTTATGATATTTGACATTGTACTCTGTATATGCAGCGGTTATATGCCACCAGAGTATGCCATGTTGGGGCAAGTATCTGTAAAAACTGATGTTTATAGTTTTGGCGTTCTTGTCCTCGAAATTATCACAGGAAGAAAGAACACTGATTACAATTTGCCACCTGAAATGCAGATTCTTTTGGGATGGGTAAGATACAATTTCCCTTTATTCCCAACTGAGCATATCTACCTTAATTAAATTAAGACCATGCTATTCAATTCATGTGCAAACCTATCAGGGATTCCCATGACGATATTGAAGATGTGTTGTCCACTGTGTATATATCTGATCAGAATGACGAAGCCTCTGATTATGCAGGTATGGAAGTCATATGAAGCAGGAAACATTGTGGGGATAATTGATGGAGCAATTATTGAAACGTGCGATGAAAGGCAACCGGTGAGATGCGTTCAGGTTGGTCTTTTGCGTGTACAGGCCGAATCGTCACTTCGTCCACCAATGTCGACAGTTACTTCGATGCTCTCAACCGATTCCGTTATGGAGATCCCAGATCCCACAAAGCCTGCATTTGTGAGTTCTCATGTTTCCCCAAATACCGAGTCTCCCAGTTATGGGCTCACTCCCGCGTCTGCGTCTGCTTCTGCATCTCCATCTAACGCCACTGATTCCATTACTGAATTGGTGCCCAGGTAATGGTAGATATGCAGTGATTTAAGAGACAGATTTCAGTAATGTTGTGACAGTATATTCAACCATGGCAGAGACAGCACTACCACCTTATTATATTAGGTTCAACTATGGAATATAATGATGAATTTATTTTTAAATGGACGATAGGGAATGTGCGTAATTTGATGGATTTAATTTTGGTAAAATTGATGGGTTGCCAAATTTATGTGGTGTGGTGCAGTTTTTGAGCTTCAGAATTTGGATATTCCCGTCTTTATTTTGTGGGGTCTATGTTTCCAGTTTAGTTTGAACAAAATAAAATTATTTTATTATATAATTGTTTTATTATTTTGTTTTTCATAGTAACTTTCCAGTTTAGTCTAAACAAAATGAAAATTATTTTATTATA
>APFE031195472.1:27921-40985 GCA_000404065.3 Pinus taeda | reverse complement strand
TATGTAATTTCGGTAATTTGATTTCAAAAGATATTTTAAATAAATGCAATGATTTCATTTGTGTATTCAATAAACACAAGATTTTATAATTGAGTAAAATATTCGCCATGCCTGGTGAGAGATTCGCCAAAAAATTATATATACATATCATATTATTGATAAAGTCGCCTTCCATTTTTCCTATATACCATGGAGATTCGCCCATTTATTATACATGTAAATTTAGGGGGGGTTCTTAAAATTTTCCCTGATTTGGAAACAACTTCTTTATAAACTTCATGTTTGAGCACTGGAAAATGGAATGATTTTGAGAGGTCATTGTCCATAAGTGCAACCTTGTCATATTTACCATAGAGAGGCTTAGTTTTGGTAGTTCTTGAGTCGAGTTCAATTTCTAGAATAGATATTATGGTCTTAGTCATGGTTTCAATTTGACGACTATACACAACATATACAAGGGGCTTGAATTTGGGCTAAGGGGCAAGGAAATTTAATAAAGAATCTAGACTGGTAATTTGACCACCTATGACTGCTTCTAAGGAACTTGTCGTTGCCATGCAAAATAAACAGAAATACCCGAAACAATGTTTGTGATTACAACACTTAACTAATTAATAAAGTAAATTTCCATACTTGATTCAAATCATGGAAATAATGATGAATGTAACCTGGAATTCACCTGGATGGCACAAAAAGTGAAAAAGGAGGGTGGGGATGATGAATAATTATAATGATACGATGGCAGGTTCCTAGAAGTTGTTGAACGGATTGTGGCAGGGATATTACTAGATATTTTTAGCCCAAATTTGAACTGACGTAGGGAATTCTTACTAATTATTATGGATATGACAACTGACATGTGTGAATCCTATACCACAAGAAGTTGCGAGGGGGTGCACTCGAATAACACTATTAAAATAAATCATGGAAATTTATTTGTGACAGAATCAACTGAAATAAATGAATGACCTAAATTAACTAACTCAACCATTATACTAAAAGGATTGACTAACTCTACCTAGACCTAACTATGATCCCTTTTTAGAGATTAAATCATTTTTATGAAGAACTGGTTTTGCTGTGGAAGGACTTCAGTTGTGCACCATTTTCCCAACTAGGCAATAGGACTCCATATAGTTGCACAAGCTTGACAACGCTTGATTCCTTTACTTCCACAACAATGAATGGTCCTAACCAATGCATTCTCAACTTTCCAGGATGTTTCAAGTACTTAGTATCATGTAAAAGAACCTAATCACCAACTGCAAAGGATTTATGCTTTATATGTCAGTCGTGCTATGATTTATTCCTCTCCTTCTTGACAACTTGGTGGAATTCTGCTAGGAATATGGCTTCATCTAACTCCTAGTGCTCTTCAAAATATTTTTTGAATGATTCAACTTCTATCATGTGAGTATCCCGTGCAATGAAAAGGTTGGGGACGATGAATTCAGTGGGTACTATGGCTTCTCTTCCATAAACAAGTTGAAAGGGTGTATACTTTTGTAGGTGCTTGATGGCTGCAATAATCCCATAATGTGGCCGATACTCAATCATCCAAAATGCCTATGTGAGCGGAGCATATCTTTGTGAGGCTCCTCTCTAATATTTTGTTAAAAGCTTCCGTAGTTCCATGTTCCTTAGGATGGTATGAGATGCTCTTACAATGCTGGATCATAAAGTTCTTAAGAAATGAAGCGATTGTCTCATAATGAAATGGGTCGCATGGTCACTTGTGAGGCTTTATGGGCACCCAAACCAAGCAATAATATTTTCAAAGATAAATTTGGTGGCAGTGTTTGTGGTGCAATCTTTAACTGGTGCAACTTCAACCCATCTGGTAAGGTAATCCATGGTAGTAATAATTTACCTGGCATGGGAGTGATGTGTTGGAGGATTAATGGGACCCACAAAATTGACTGCCCATTTCTCAAATGCCTGTAGTTCCCATACTGAATGCAAGGGAAGCTCATCGTGGTACGATGGCTTTCCCACACATTGGAAAACATCACATTTCCTAGTGAATTACTTTGCATATTTGAAAAGTGTAGTCCATCAGAGTCGTCCCTACATCACTTTCCTTACAGTGGCCTTCCTGCCCATATGTTCACCCGCAACTCCTGAATGGAATTCCCATAATACATCCTATTTCTCATGATCGAGAACACACCTTTGCAATATTTGATCGAGGCCCATCTTATACAACTTCCCTGCAATCAAGTGGTAGTCTTTAGCTTGAACCACCATGTGCCTCATTGTGTTGTCGTGTAATCCTTTGGGCATTTTCTTATGGCTAAGAATAATGCAAATTACTCCAAGTAGTCTAGTATGGCCTTAACTCGAAATAGGTTGGCATTTGGAAATTGGTCGTCTACTGACTAGGCTTCGCCTAATTCCAACCAGGAAAGATGATCAAGTCCCATGTTTAGTCTTCTTGGATAGAAAATTACTTCAAATATGAACTCTTGGAACAACAAAAGCCATATTCAAATCCTTCTTTCATGTATAGGCTTGTTTACTGAATACTTCAGGGTCGAATGATTTGTATATAACTTGAACATGCCCCCCCAGAAGATAGTGCTCAAATATTTGGAGTGAGTACACCATCACAAGTGCTTCGCACTTAATTATGGTATAACTAGTTTTTGTCGTGGACAATTTTCTTCTAGCAAAGTAGATCAAGTGATCAAGATTTCCATCCCTAGATTGAGCTAAAACAACTCCCAAGGTGATTCTCGATGCGTTAATATGGACATGAAATTGCTTGTTCCAATCAGGATAGACCAAGATTGGTGCACTTACTAGTTTTTTCTTCAGCAAATTGAAAATAGCTTCACATTCATCGAACCTTGCAATCCTTTTAGATTTCTTCAATAGCTTTTCCAGTGATGCAGTGGTCGAGGCATAGTTGTGGATGAATATATAGTAATATCTGGCATGGATGACGGTGGATCTCATTTGCTTAACACTCGTCGATTGGGCCATATTTAGGATTACTGCCACTTTAGTGGGATCAACACACACTCCCTCTTTACAGGTTATATGGCCCAGGAGTGTTCCGAAAGGGATGGCGAATATGCACTTCTTCAAGTTTAAAGAGATCTACAACTATTTACAACTGTCAAAAATCACTCGTAGAAAACTAGAATGTCTTTTAGGAAAATGTATACGGCCCAATAATCCATGTAAACCTCTGGAAACCTATGAATATAATCTTGGAATGTAGTGATCACAATCCTCGAGAACAATGGTGGTTCACTCTTGAGTCCAAAAGGTATGATGTGGTAAGAATAGGATCCCCATTCATTTGTGAATGTGGTTTTCTTCTTATCCTCTTCTGCAATATGGACTTGGTGGTAACCAAAGAATATATATGTAAAAGAGTAAGCTTCATTTCCTGCCACATTGCCTAGAACCTCATCGCTAAAAGAGGTAGGAAAAGGGTCATGAACAAAAAAATTGTTAAGACTCCGATAATCCACGCAGACTCAAATTTCTTCAATTTCCTTCTTATTCAGTATAACAATTGGACTGACCCACTTGGCCTCATCAACTAGGAAGATAAGCCATGTTGCCGACATTTTGTCTATTTCCTTCTTCACTTTCTCTTTGACTCTCGATTTTAGCCTATATTACCAATGTTTCACTAGTTTTTCTTTAGTTTTAAGAACAATCTTAATCTCCCCTTGCTCAACCTTAATCCCCTTAAGATTTGCAATAAACAAAGGGAACATATCCTCATATTCTTTTAGGATATCAAAAATGTCCTTGGTACTCTGCTCATCTAAGTAATCTCCAATAGAAGTTAATTTTAGCTTCTCCTCAATATCAATATTATGTTTCTACAACTTTAGAGAAAATTCAAAGGTAGTCCCTGTGGACCAACGGTTACAGGCCCATCATTGACACTCTTCTCCCCTTCCAATTCTTTAAATGTGAAATACCTTAGTTCCTCCAAATCATCTTGATCCGGTTCCAGGTATATCTTTGCACAAGCCATGGCTTCATGGAAGCCCGACTCGTATATGTGATCTAAGGCATTTTGAGCTAGGTATCCCTTAGTTAGTTTTCCTACCAAGAACAAGACCCTTTTCATAGCTTGCAGAGAAGTTTTTATCCTTTCATCGTCATCAGTGAAGGAAAAATGGTTAATAATGATCCAAAATGGATTTTGGATAGACTTCTAAGTCCATGTCTTCTTCACAGAGGAAAATGGAAGTCCAAGGATGTTCCTAGAAATAGCCCCATTATAGTGATCTTTTCCTTTTGAATCTACTACAACTTGAATGGGCTAAAATGGACTTCGGAGGTAGAAGTTATCGTAGAAAGAAGTTGCCCTTTGTTCTTTGGAAAAAGAGGAAAAATCTTCAAAAATGGAAAAAAAAACCCTTATAAAGGGAAATTGCATTGGAGATGGGTCAAGAGGAGGACTTAACGCAGAGATAGAAGGAACCTCCGACTGTGACCTTCGACTTATTGCATCGGAGGTAAGCCTTCGCCCGATGACGGGACCTCGGGCCAAAGCGACATGCAATTGCGATGATTAGTAGATTAGAGTCGGCAATGCCACGAGGTAAGGAAAGGACCCTCGGGGCTGTGCAACATGTGATTTCAATATATTGCATCGCATCATCACATCGCAACGATATAAAGGGGAAATAACATGCGACTTGTGATCCCCAGACGTGACGGATTTTATAAGCGTAGTTTATAAATTTTGAGTTTCGATAAAAGGATATTTGTTGGGTTTTTTTGTATTAGTGGATTTCGATAGAAAAGCAAAAATACAAAAGAAAATTCCCCAAAGCGATAAAGCTGAACCCGAAAGGAATTTTAGAAGCGGCCCTATATTATTTGAGTTCCATAAGTGGGATTTTGGGTGGGCCTTAGGTGGTAAGTGGTATTGGGCTCACTCCGCCTAATCCCATATAATGGTTGATGCATGGGTGGCGGAGGAGAGAGAGAAACCACCTTTTCAGGCAGGTAACCTTCGTACTCCCAAGCCACCCGAAAATGAATGCCAACCATTGGATCAAAATCACACAGATCAATGGTGGGTCTTGCGATAGTGATTGAAGGTGGACCCGATATGATTATAGGGTAGATGCAATAATATTTGAAATCTGATAGAAAGCATTTTGACAAGTTTTTTAGTGTTTTCCCATGTATTCAGGGTTTTCCCCAATCCACCTATGCGATGTGATATGTTGCCTAATGGCAAACATGATAGGGATTTTAGGGATGATTTGATGGAATTTCATGTCTGGAATTCATGGTCGACAGTGTATCTAGTAACTCTCTATGTATTGGATTTTTCTCTGTTTTTGGCTTTTTTCCTGGAAAATGACCCCGATCCCTTTGTAACAACTCCTACTCATCATGCCACACAACAAGCGAGCGTTTTTGGCCGACAATGATGTGGTTGAAGCCACAAAGCCACAAAGCCAGATGGCCAGTCGAACTAACAAGGAGCATAGAATGCGCAAAGCCGTATAGGGATGATTATACACAGAGAAAATGGTTGGGGAAACTGGAGAGCTAATTGATGTGGGGGAGAGAGCAAGGCTAATGAGAGCTAATGCACAGAGCAGCTGAGGGAGTTGCTTGGAGGTCAAGTGAATTACTGAGGCATGCAGAGGCTGAGAGAAAGAGCTCAGAGAATCCAGAGCCTAAGAGCTAGAGCCAGAGCCAAAATCTAGAGCTGAGAGCCAGAGCTAGAGCCGAGATCCAGAGGGTTGAGAGCTTCAAGAGCTAGGGATAAGATGATGTTATAATCCCACTGAGTTCTATGTACACCAGTGGAGTTGAGCGTAAAGCTTGTAAAAGAAATATTGCCATAATCCTAGAGAGCCTAGCTGAATTGAATAGAGCTCAAGGAGACGTAGCCCAAGAGTTTTGGGTGAACTCCATATTAAACTTGTTGTCTTATGTTTGATGTTAATTTGTTGCATTGTTCCATTTCTATATGTTTTATATCAGTTTAAGAAAATCAATTTACAACACAAACAATTTTAAAACAAACATAAGCATACACCTTATTGTCAAGCACATTATTAATTCTGCATTGATTAATCATAGTTGTATTGGGAATATATAAGCTTTGGAAGTGGGAGAGGTTCTTGTAAGATTACAAGAAACCTTTAGAGCCCCACTTTCAGATAAGATAAACTGAGCTACCATATGGTCCCATTCACTAGTCTGTCTTCTTATTTCTTTATTCACGTACCACACTTGCGGAAATGTCCCCAGGGTATGGATAAAGCTATGAACCCACAAGTTTTTCGGAAGTCCTTCTTTGATCCTTATTGCCTTACAACTCTATAGATGTTGTTGAGGGTCGGTGCTTCCCTGATACTTAACTGATTTAGGTAGGTAGTCCTCTAAATACCCAAATCTGGCTACCAATTTTGTCTTAACCTCTTGCCATTCTTTGAGATGGTCGTGGTGAGAGCCCCACCACCTTGCTGGTGTTTCTTGTAAGGTGATGTCCATTAAAGATAATTTATGTACTTCAGGGATGGTTGTATCAACTTCATTAATAAAATTAGTAACAAAAGCAATATCATTAAAATAGGAAATTCTCGTACCTCAGTATTGTTAGGTTCCTATACCAATAGGAGTCATAATTTTTGAGTGGCTAAGATTAAACCTGTAATATGTACATACCTTTAGTTTCTGCAAATGTTTTCCATATTCAAGAAATTAAAAAATGTAAAGAGGGTATGTCCTAAAAGAAAAATCAAAGGACAAAAAGAATAAAAAGGTCAAAAAAGATGAAAAAATTAACTCTAAGAAAAGAAAAGACCATGAAAGTGTGCAAGTCAAAATGCCACTCCTAGTTACATTAGTGCAAAATGAATCATTGTGTGTAGCTTGTAATCTTTTCCACAATCCATGATAGTCAAAATTTTTAAACGTGGCTATTTCATGGTTATAGAAAGAGAATCAAATCTGACCAAACTGTTTAATCTTGGCAAATTAGTAGATTAGGTAGAGTGAATAAAAGGAGCTCAACTGTTTAATTTGAACCATTGGATGTAATAAGGTTAGACTTAGTTAGATTGCTATTGTAAAAGAAAAGAAAAATGTTTTGATAAGGGTTTTCCAGCTTAAGTGCACCCTAATAAAGAGAAGTAAAAATGGTAGGGTGAGTAGATGGGAAGTAGAAGAAAGGTTGCAGAATTGTGATGATTGTTAGACAAAAGCATATTTATCATCCTCACCATGAAAGTTCTAAGTATGGATGAGAAATTGGACTAGAATCAAGGTCACAACGTCAATTGATTAACTTCCCCCACTCATTACACCTTTCACTTAAATAATTTCCCACAATAAGTTTTAAGTACCCAAAATCTTAATTCAAAGGGGCTCAGAGCATTTCTCTCACTTCTGGAGGGACCAAACCCTTGACCCAATGACTTATAGGTCCTAAGTACTAAAAATCCCCTCATAAACATTCACCTCTTTTAATTCACTCATATTCCCAAAAATATCCCTTTCGCCATTGGGATTATAGGCCCTTATCTTGAGACCAGAAGCATGCTTGCCCCTTATATAAGATCATAGTAGAGGAAAAGGCACCATAACCAAGGCATATATTATATATGTTAATTATTGCAATCTCAGAATGGAGAATATTAGATCAAAATTTCCTCTCCTTATATTGAGAGCCCCACCGAGGGCTTCCTCTCCTTAATAGTCGAGCATGCTTATGCATCCTTTGATGCAGAACTTCATTTCGTTTCATTTTCAGGAGGTTCACACTCCTGGATCTTAACCCTTAGGTAACCCTCCTCCACCCACCATAGTGTGAAAAATAGAGCTAGGCTTACTACAACCTGCCTAACTGGCTCCTAAGAAAAAAACACCTTTTTCCTATGGAAAAATCATTTTCCCCTAATAAACCCCTTTTTTTCTAAAGATAAAACCTTATTATCCTAGGAAAAGTGATCAGCCCCATGAAAGAGACCCCTTTTCTCAAAAAACCCAAAAATAATTTTAGCCTATGTATAATGTGTTTATGACAAGGTAAATGAATCAAATACATTATAGTTAGCGCTTTTTCATTCTTCACTATTGTCATATTAATTTCTAATGTTTATATGTATTAATTCCCAAAAAAAAGCAATATAACCATTTCCCGTATGTTATAAATAAATCCTTAATATTAACACTCCTCCCCAAAAGTTTGAAATATAAATTTTATTAATACCACAACCCGACTAATGAGTTAATTAATCGGTCAGCGATTAATTAATAATCAAAACCCTCCGCCAATAATATCGGCCCCAACACCCGAACTTTACCCACCCAAAATGGGTTGTTTTCCTTTGGGCTCCGATGCTACGTGGCGCTCGATGAGTGGGATCAGGTGGCCTCCCCCCGAAACCACCTAGCCCACAAAAGTAGCGCGAACAAACCCACTTACCGCCTTCCGCTAAATGACAAAGCATCACATCATCCTGCTAAAAATCCAAAAGTACTTTTCCCCATATGCCCACCAAAGGTCAGCTTTGCAAATAAAAAAAAAAAAAAAAAAACCTCAATATTGTGTTTTATCATGAAAAGAACTCTCGAGACCTCCATGCAAGCGACTGACGAAGTCCAACTACCAACCTGCAGAAGCCATTGAACTCCCAGTCAACCCTCCAGTTCACGTAGACCTTCTACAACCCAGCACAGTTGCCTGTCAACCAGTTCAGAGCCAGAATTCCTTGAAATTCCAGGTATTTATCCAAATGCACTAGAAACCCCGTCTCATTCCTAAAACTGTTACTTTATTTCTTGGAAATTATTAAGGAATCAAGTAAAAGAACTTCTTTGCGACCCCAAAACTGCTCTCTATTTAAACCCAGTTGCTGTAAATTGACTGAAAATCCTGACTACCCTTAAGAAACTATATTTTTTGTCCCCCATTCTTAAATCCACAAGAACTAAGAATTTCTACCCCTATCGCTATGGATGTCAGGCGTACCTCACTTGGACTTAGACCATCTCCCTCTAGCTGATAAATATTTCCAAATTAAGGACACTGTTATCCTTGAATCCCCAATCAAATTGTACTGCAGATACAGGGACCAATACTTAAACCAAGCTGATAAAATAGGTCTTTGGGAGTCTAATTTTCCCAAGTATCAATTCCTTGAGGTGCACATTTTCCATAAAATCATTCATTATTGCCATGCAAACTACATTCCCAGTCAAAGAGCAGTGATGTCCCCTGACCAAACCATACTTTTTACCATCACTACCGAGTCAATCAATGAAATGCTACAACTGCAACCAGGACAAAATCTGACCCCTATTTCCATTGGAGACCTGGTAGACCAATTTCCCAAGCTTACCACTACCAAGATTACTAAAATGCTTCAAACCTTCATCAGGAAGGGAAAGCATGTCCCAACAGAACCTCCTCCATATGTGGTTACTGTTGGATACCTATACCAATAGGTTTCATATTTCATGATGGGCAAATTCAAATGCCAAATATGCTCTGCTTTGCTGATACAAAGATCCCATATTTCCAAGGAAAGGCAAGGTGTGTACATGCCTTCATGTTTATTAAATTTTGATGAATGGTCCAACAGTCTAATCTGGATCATGCCATGTTTCAATTTTCTGTTGTAGAATAGAGAAAGAAGTCTGTCCAAACTGTTTAATCTTGGCAGATCAATAGTTAGGCAGAAGAAGCTAAGTTCCCGACTGCTTAATTGGGCTTGGAAGAATAAGGGTAGTGCTAAGATAGGAAATCAAAGGAACAGCAATGAAAAATAATAGGCAGCATAAGGGTCTGCAGTCCAGTGCACTCAAGAAGAAACTGCTAGGCAAATAGAATGGGTTAGGTGATGGGGTTGCAGATGGTGTTCCTTCCAAACTGATGTTGCCTGATCAATACAAGGACAGCATTGCATGTTACTTCTTTTTTCCTGATTATCACTCATTACTAACATCCCTTCCACCAGTCTGTGGTTGGTGATTCCGTGTTATGTTGTCTTGTTGTCCTTGAAGAGCCCATTTTCTTGGCAAATTCTTTTCATTTTGATCACTCCCTCCCTAAACTAAGTTGTTTTCAAGAAAACTTAGTAATATCACTCCTCATTCACGCTTCTCCCTCCATATTGAACCTCTAACTGTTTATTATCAACTCCCTATGTCACCTTTTCCTACTATTATAACACCATGGTGTATAAACCCTAAGCATTTTATAAATATCCCCTCCTTGGCATTATAGCCATATGATTCATTACCAGGGAATCAAATTGACATCTGGTCAGTTTGAGAACCAAGCCTAACCTCTTTTTCACCTTTAGAAACTCATCTACTTAGCCAACCCTTCATTTTGCCTAAGAAACCTTGAAAAAACCCTTTTTCACCCTTAGACTCGCTCAAAATGCAAAATATATGGAAAAACCCACTTTGTCCTCCTTATCCTAAGTTCGGGACCTATTTGCGCTTTTATATGAAATTGCATAAAAAACCCACTTAGCCTAATTTCTTAAAGCCATGCGCTATTTTGCAAAAATACATTGAAAAAACCATAGTTTTCTGCCTTATCCTAAAGTTTTCGGTTATGCATGATTTG
Organism: Pinus taeda; assembly: GCA_000404065.3. NCBI lineage: Eukaryota > Viridiplantae > Streptophyta > Pinopsida > Pinales > Pinaceae > Pinus > Pinus taeda. Next base: position 30,403 of record APFE031195472.1, on the reverse strand, counting down.
ATAAAGAAGTACATTAGAAACCATGAAATTCATTGATATTTCTAAGGGCCCCGCCGGGCACAATCCCATAAAAAACAATTGTTTATTGTCTGCCCGACGCCGTATCATCCGTGCAGATCATTGGCCCGTCGACCGTCCGATCAAGCACTTTTCATCCGACGGTTGATGCGGATATCGGAATGGCCCCGACGTCCGAAAGATATCGTCCGATATCTGTCAGAGGCTGACGTCAGGCCTGGTCCACGCGTCGCCCCCAAATTGTATCGGAGCCCCCTCTGACAGATTCCCTGTCGTATCAAAAGCGGTGCGATAAGATACCGCAGTGGTTTCCGGTTTTCCGCCAATCCGCCTGCCTGCGTCAGCGCTGCGTCACTGCCTGCATCATCGCTGCGTCTGCAATCTCCGTCCACCATTGCTCCATCTGTCTGCCACCTCACCACCTCTGTGGACCACTCATAAGCCACCACGTCACCTGATGACGTCATGCTGACGTCATCCTACCCTGACCCACCTGATGACGTCATGCTGACGTCACCCGAAAAAGGCGCGAATGTCCCAAAAAAGCCATATTTTGTCAATTTTTCGCGTTTTTTTGCACTTTTTGCAAAACTATTGTTGCGCCCTCTACATGCATTTTACGTCCAAAATTTCACCAACCTGCTCAAATCGACCTGGAGACCTTTGGCGCCCCTACCCACCTGCATTCGTGACCCGAACCATCAAGTTTACCAGGTATTTATCCCTGCAAGTCTTCTCTAAGCCTAGTTTTTGTCTGCAATAACTGAAAACTCACTTAAGGCACTGAAAACGCAAAATTCACCGGTGAACACCCTGCATGAAGCTCCCATTTGGAAATTGAACGGTCGAAATTCATTAGCCAAGCCTGTTTAAACAAAAACTTTCATTGAAAACCTGCATTCTGTTCGTGCAGTCGTGAACAAGAAACCCGGAACCTACATTGAGGAAGGTCTGTTAAAGACAAGGATTTGCCTTCTCAAGTGACTGTGAGCAGTATTTCAATTGCTGCAAGTTCACCTTATCCTCCTCCGTCTCTCAATTCACCTCTTCGTCCAAGAAACATTCCTTTCCTGTTGCCCAGTCTAGTAACATCAGTCTACATACAAAACAGAGTTTAAGTAACCATGGAGACTCCAGTTGCACTTGTGGCCCTCAATGTTGCCCCTTTGAATGCCCCTCAGAGAGAATTGGAATGGAAGGATCTAGCAGACTTAGATTATCAAATCTCAGAAGACTCCTTAACCCACAGCAAGTTCCACCTCCACCTGCTGAATGAGCTAAAGGCCAAACATGTGGATGGGACAGATATATTGGGCATTTGGGATTCCTTCCTCCAAATCTTCAGGCTCCCCCAGGTCAACCAATTCCCTGACCTGATTCACCTATGTGCTGTATGCTATGATCCCACTCAGAGAGCTGTGCTTGACCCTTCAGGCTCAGTTGTATTCTACATGACCCCTGAGGCCATTAGAGAGATGCTGCAGTTTAAAACTGAGAAGAAATTGGTTCCCTTGTTTTTGTTGGATCTGATAAACCAAGGAGCTAGGATGCTGACAGATGCTCAGATCACAAAGCTGAACCAATTGTTTATTAACTCTAACACTGTGCAATACCCTCCTATTTTTGCTGGTTACGCCAATCAATTGGGTGTAGACCTTGCAGATATGATCAGTTCCATCTTGGGGTACAAATCAGTTGAATATATTGATGAAACTGTACTGGTGATGATGACTATGTTTTCCCCTGGAAAAACTACAATCCGTTATGACTATGCCACATACATATCAGATAAGATGCATGAGTAGTTTATGAACCTGTCAAGAGAGAAGGTGTTTAGATACACCTCATACATCTACCACCTAATTCTATATTATCAGCATGAGAAATTCTCCTTCATTGTCAAAAGAACGGATGCACAAGGCAATCCAAGGCCAGTAGTGTACTGGAGCTCAGTTTTTCACTGCAGAGCCTACTCTCCATACACTTACTATGAGTTCATAGACCTATTCATCCACCCAGCCATGTCTCTGTTCTTGAGCTCGCCTCCTCCAAGACTGACAGACGAGATGCAGAGAATCCTCCAATTGTCCAAAGTGTACAACATTGGGGATTGGTATTTTTACCAAAACTACACCGTTATCAGAATATATGGTTGTGAGTTACCACCATACAGACTGCCCAAGTATGTGCCCATGAGACTATTTGCCCTTGAATACTTCAGGCAATTTGGGAATGTTGATATGATACACTTCTCAGGCAAGGGCAAGAAGGCACAGCTGAAGGTGAAAAATCAATTGGGCCACCTTGTGTTGAACAAAAGGGAGGAAGGCTGGAAAGAGGATGATAGAAAGCTGGAAAGCCTTGGCTTGAAGTCCAGTTTCCTCTGGAAACCCTACGACCCCAATCACTCCATATCATTAAGAAGGGTCAAATATAGGCTATCTAGCTATGACCATGTAAGGAT
>APFE031195464.1:0-17146 GCA_000404065.3 Pinus taeda | reverse complement strand
TTATCCTTCCACCATCCATGGAGACTCCTTCTCCTATATAAGCCTCCACCATTGCCATGAGCAACTAGTTTTTGGACATATAGCTTTTGACATAGAGGAATTCATAGTGCTTTAGTGCTACTCTTAATAGGTAGTTGGTGTGTTAAGTGTGGATTGCTAGAGAGCTTAAGGAAGGTTGTGAAGTCTTTTTGCCTTGTGTGAGAGAGAGAGTTGTTTGTCTTGGGAGATCTACCTCCAAGGGTGAATGCTTACGAGACTTGCTGGCTGGACCCTCTTGAGAAGGACTCAGCGTCAGAACATTGGTTGTATCTTTCTCTATTTTTGATTAATAAAAGATAGATGACTACTGTTATGGTTCCATTCTCATTTGTCTTATAATGGTTAATGTGAATTACATCCTTTCTGACTGATGTATAGTTGCTTTTACTAGATTTCACGCTTGTGTTTGTTCTCTCTTTGCATGTGCAGGTGTCCATCCACAAGGATAGTGGAGGATCGTGACCGACCAGAGCAAAGGAGTGAGAGCGGCATCTCTTCATCGAACAATAGCGCTGGAATCCAAGTAGGTGTTCATTACCCACTTTTTAATTGCAGCTAGGAGCTTGCATAGTAGCACTGATTGATTGTTGCTAGACCCGTTTTGGGCTAGTAGGGATCGCCTCTATCCGTAGAGGGGATTTACCTCTCCAACATAGTCTTTTGTATGTTTTCTTCTTTTTTACTCTTGGTTTGTCTTTCTATTTAAGTGTCTCTTGACTTTTGGGGTTGCACCTTCAATTTTTTGGATTAACTGGGTCAATCTAGGAATTCCCCTTACTGTTTGGAAGAATAGCTTGGTATTTTTCAGGTGTTGTCACTTATTTTTCCCCTTTTAAAACTCATCACATAAGATAGCTTAATAGCTGTGATGACGTCGCCCTGTCTTCTTTAGTAAATCTATGCGTTGCTGATTACTTGTGATAGAGTCACAACTTTTCATGAAATCAGACCATTGCAGAAGATAGGTGTACCCCTGTGATGACGTCATTCATTTGTTATCTCTACAATTGTGATGATTCACTTATCGTGACATGTTGCTTGTTATAGGCTCACGAAGATTCCTGTGCAAGTTGTTTTTTCACAACTTTTCCTCTTGAAACCATCAGTCTTGTTGTACCCCCTATTGGTTTTTGTCTCCCATTGGCTTGTTTTGATTGCTTTGGTTAAGGCTTGTTTCTCTTTGATTTCATTTGAGTGAGTCTTGTGTTTTAGACCCTGTGACTTAGCTCTTTTAGGTCTTTCAAACCATTTTCTTGGGTTCCTTGTCTATCCAAGATTCATTCGCAAGCATCTTATTGATTTGCTTGAGGCATTTTACTACTTCTTTTCTTTCTGATTGATTTTTAGTGTCAATTATTAAACCATTTTGTTCACATTGATTCGATTTCTTCACTATCAAGCATAGATCACAATTGTTTGAATCAATCAGATTTACACTTTCTTGTTTGTCTCTTTAAATTCAAGAAAAGAAATCAAGGGATTGCATTCATTTAGTATACGAAAGTGAAAGTACATGTGCATTAAAAATTTTCATGTTTTGAGAAATTGGAAAGAGAACTTTAAATCTTTCATTAGTAGTATCGATGCACTGTAGGATTAATGTGTTGATGCATTGTGTTTCTCAGCACTTACACCTACTTGTCTTGGTTTTGTGTTTACTTGGGAATGAACTCTCTACCTTTCTCTAAGTAGGTGTTCATCGAAATGATTGATGCTTTACTCATTCTAGTTGCATCCTAAAGATTTTTGACATACATACGGTAGGGCCTGAAAACCAAAACCTAATTCAAGATCAACTCTAAAATCAATTGAATTAACTTAACAATGAATTGGAACTTAACAAACAATATTTAGAGGTCTAGGCTAGAGACGTGCTCCAGCGTCGTTAAACCTAGTCACTATTGTTTTCGCTTAAGGTTGGGTGATTCCTCCTTCTGTGATTCAATAGCTGCTAGTATGAACTCGTGCTCCCTGTACTGTCGAGTATATATTGAGAGACCCCACTAGGTTACCATCCTACATCCATAGGAAGCCGTGTATGCCACCTTATGAACCGTAATGCACCGAACACAACTTTCAGGAAGATTGACTACTGTATGGAAAGTCCTTGGTCATTTCTCTTTCATTTGATCACCAAGGTGTATATGCAGTTTTATAAATTGTCTAGTAAACATTTTTCCTAGTTCTCCATAGTAGTCACTTTCGTTCCTTTTCAACTCCCTAAAAGAAAAGGATCATCTGAGCACTTGTCCTTTCAGGCTCATTAAATATTTGAAGGAAACAATAGTCATCTTTTTTCTTTTTCTTGACTCTTTAAAAATGAAAAGGTTAAGTTTTGTTCCTGTATCATAAAATTTATTCAACCACGTTCACATTTTCCTTGTTAAATCTTGACTGCATTTCAGTTTGTGTAGGATTGTTTTCCCTGCTCATTTATCTTTTCTTAGGACTTTTGAGTTAAATCATCTATGCGGAATCACCGATCCTGTCTCCTATACCATGTGACCAAGGCTTTGCATCTTCTGTCACTTCTGAGGTACCAGTTGTTAGTGATACCTTTCTTGTTATTCCAAGTATTCAATTGCTTAACACTTGTGCCCTAGAAGACGAGTTCTATGATATCAATTGGAACCCTATTTGGGAGCCTTCCAAAGTAGACTTCCCTATTACTCCTCTTGGTGTTTCGGTCCCGATGTCTTCTTCTAACATGGATGACACGACCCCCGTCTCTGGTGAAGAAACCTTTATGGCAAGCAGTGAAATCCCTATACCTACGGAAACTTCACCATTCGATGCCATCCCTCTTGGTATCACATTGCCTTTACGCTACCATGCTTTCATTGATATCATAAGTTCCAAATCTCCCCCTACGAGTTCTATGTGGTCTTGTACTATAACTCTGACCTCATAATGTTTTATACCCCAGATTCACAATGTGACTATCACATATGTCCCCACTATACCTACTACTTGTCTGGCTTCTTTAGCTCCCCCTGTTAGTGTCATTGTTGTATCGTTAGTAGTGACCACTATTGTCAAACCTTCAGTTGGTCCTACTAGTGGTGGTCCTTTAGCATTGGCATTTGGAGTTGTTAATCCCACCAGTAGTGTTCCACCTTCTTCCGGTTCCATTTCGGCAGGGTGGACATATGACCAGTACATGCATACTTTTCAAAATCCAAATCTGTAGAATCTGTTTCATTACTATAATTCTCAAGGAGCTCATATTTATCACCCTGGATCCATCCCATCTCATCCTGTGGTTGATGTTTCAGTTCCATTATCTGTTTATTGGGGCCATACTAGTTATCATGGTGGCCAAGCATAGCCTTCTACCTTTCAAGGTCCACCCTATCAAGGTCAGTTGTCTTACAGGCAACTGTATTAGAAGCAACCTTATTCAAGGAAACCTGATGGCCTACAAGGACAACCCTTACAGGGACAACCTTTAGCCTTCACTGGTTCCTCTTTTACTTAGGGCAACCTTATGGTCAACTAGGTCAGCCTTATGTCCAACAAGGCCAATCTGGTGCCCAACAAGGTCACCTCTTTGGACAAGTAGGTCAACCTCAAATCTAGCAAGGCCAACCTATTTTCCAACTTGTTCAACCCTTTGGACAAGTAGGCTAGCCTCAAATCTAGCAAGGCCAACGTACTATTCAGCCAACTCAACCCTCTAGTTAGTTAGGCCAGCATTCGATTCTACAAAGTCAACCCATTACCTAGCAAGCTGAACCTTCTGGACAAATGTGTCAACCTCAGTCTCAACCAGGCCAACCTTCTAGCTAGATGGGTCAGCCTTAGTTTCCACAAGGAAATCTGTCTGGTCTTGTTCAACCAGGCACTCAAGCACTTGTTGCTTCTCAAGCTCCACCCAGTTTCAAGAGCCACTCTGGACTCCAGACCCAATCCGGTCTCCAAACTCAAGTTGGCTTTCAAAGCCAACCTGCTTATCAAATATAGCCTAGACCCCAGGAACAGTTTGTAGCTCAGCCACAATATGGTCTTCAAAACCTTTAGGAGCCCCAAGGGCAGCCTCAAACTACTCCATATCAAAATTATCAACAACCACAGGTCAATCCCTATCCAAATTTTTAGTAGCTGTATGTTGCTCCTGTTGGTCATGTTGGTAATAAATGGGTTGCTGGTGGTCAAAACCAGGGTCAACCATCTGGTTATACTTATAATCCCTATGGAAAAAACCCCTAACGGCAAAATCCATCCTGACAAAATCAATGGGGGCAACAAGGAGCTAGATGGAACTCTAATGCCATTTCTTACCCATGGCCTCAAATGTCCTTCAATCCCCAATTACCTTTCTTGGTGACTTTGGAATTTCTTGATGTGTCAAAGCTGACAAATGATCCCATTCTTCATAAACCGTATTGGCCACTAGTTCCAACTAAGATTCCCAGTGATTGTCCCAAATTCGACAGTAAATCTAGAGAAGATCCTCAAGCTCATGTCATGACCTATCACCTATGGTGTTCATCTAATTCATGGCTTGACGATTCTATCTAGTTCTATCTTTTCCAATAGACCCTCATTGGCTCTACCATAAAATGGTATATCGAGCTAGCTTGTGGAAATTTCCAGGACTTTAACTCACTTGCTATGGCATTTTAACTCATTTTCAGTTGCCCATTCATTGTGAAATGGGCACCCACCTCCTAACATATTTTAAATAGGACACGACCATCCATATCTTTGATCATATTCATGAATGGAGGAGGCATCACCATCTGATTAAGTTCTAGATCCCTGATCAGCTTCTGACTGACTAGTTTACAACCTCGTTTGGTTGTCCGATAGCTAGGGATATTATTATGGGTGCACGTATTACTAAAATGCAAGCTATAATGCATGCTCAGTATCTTGACTTGGTTTATTCTCAGTCTGGTATGCTATATGATTATTTACCTGATGCTCCATGACCTAGAACTTTCAAAGCTCTGTTAATGCCATCTGTTGGTGGTGTCATTGGTTCTGTTAGTTCATCCTCCAAAAAGTATTCCGCGACTCCTACGAAGCAAAAGTCTGCTACTCCATCTGAAAATGCTTCTCAAGCCCCATCCAATCCTAGTAAAACTTCTGAAGTTAATTCCATCCAGTCCACTGTAGTAGATAAAACTTAAAAGCATAAGAAATATGGTAAAGGGAAGAATAAACCTGATCAACCAAAGCAAGATCCTCCTAAGCCTCTGGTCGAAGAAGGTTCAAAGCGAAAACCTAATTACCCTTGTCTCATTTTCGATGAGTATCACTATACTAAAGACTATCCTAGATGGTCTGAGGCTAGTTGTCTACTCAAATGCACCCTAGGGACTCCTGTTGTGCTCAAAGAACCCTTTCCCTCACAACAAACTCAAATGGTGGTTGATCAACCTCAATATTCTTCCACTTTCAGCTTTCAAGCCTTTATGGCTAGGATGATTCCCATCCATATCAGTACTTAGTCAGAAGAATACCTTCCACCCATCGCGAAGGAAACTCAAATCCCCTCTAGCGTTCCTTCGTTTAGTACTGGTCCTCTCGATATTAAGCAGCCTAGTAAAGAACTAGTCATTCGACCTCCTCCCAAAGGAGTGCTCTGGAAGTCTTCTTACAACCCTAATGCTCATGTCACACAACACTACAACATTTTTGAGGACCTAGCCCAAGACCCTTCGACTATGTCCACGTTGGAAGTCCTCCAAAGCTGTCCCTCCAAGAGGAAGTCTCTGCTATCAGCCATTGGTGGCATTGACCTGGCCGATTCAGATTTGATCACTTTTGATCTTGATAATCATGTACTGAGATTGCCTCATCAGATTTCTTTCCTCATTCAAGTCATCATTAACTCTAAGAATATTCATCACACTATTATTGATGAGGGCGCCTCCACTTGCATCATGTCTATTTCTTGTTGGAAGGTTATTGGTTCCCTGACATTGAGTTAGTCTTTGAATACCTTGGAAGCCTTCACTGGAAGAGATTCCCATCCTTTCGGTATCCTCTCGTGTTTGCCTATTACTCTGGAAGGGAAGACAGTTCAAGTTGAGGTCGAGGTTGTCGATTCAAATTTGACTTACAACCTCCTCTTAGGTCGAAGTTGGACCTATGCCATGCGAGCTGTGGCTTCATCTCTATTTCGTGTCCTTCGTTTTCCCCATCAATGGAAAATTTTCATGGTTAACTAATTTTCCTTCTTCGCTTCTTCTTCTTTATATGGAAACATTCCTTTCGTGGAGCATACCTCTATTCCATATGAGAGTGTGGGTGCTAAACTTTTTAAAGATCCTACCCTCATGGGTGTTTTTTTGCTCCTGCCTCCCAATGTTGGTCCCATCAATATGATTTATGTATGTTCTGATCCTTGGGTCCTTCCTCCCGTCGATTAGGTAGAATCCTGGGGCAATGTCATGCCATTGAGTCCTGCAGAGCTCAACTATGTCGAAATTGTTTCCGTATCGGCTATATCTTTTGAACCTGCTCCTTCGAGAAGGGCTCTCGATGCGTATGTACAATCCCCTTGGCTCGGATATAGCGCTTCTTCAAAACCGTTATAGGAAATATTTCCTTATGATTAAGTAATTATCAAGACTATGTCTTTTGAGGAGCCTCCTTGGTTTGATTATCACCATTGCTCCTCGTTTCTCCCTAGCCACGGGGTGATGACTACTTGTCTTGAGCAGTTTGCTTCTTGTGTTCCCTCCCAACCCCTTCAGATGCCTATTCAAGTCCATCAAGTTTTCTCTGAAAGTAATATGGGGAACATTATGCAAATGATCCCCATCGACATCTCTATCAAACAGGGATTGTTGAGCATATACACATTGGAGTAACCTGTACTCCAGAGGTTATACAACTTTATACTAATCCTTTTCAGAGAATTTCGTGACATTTTTGCTTGGTCACATGAAGATATTCTTGGAATTGATCCGAGTATCATGGTACATGAGATCCCTACATATATTGGTGCCAAACCTGTTAGACAACGTTTACGCCTCGTGCACCGGCGAAAGGCTACAACTAATAAAGGCAAAGTTGAAAAACTTCTTTAAGCTGGGTTTATTTACCCTATCCTGCTCATTGATTGGGTCTCTAATATTGTCCCTGTTAGCAAGAAGCAAGACACTATTAGGGTTTGTGTTGAATACCGCGACATTAATCGTGCTTGTCCCAAAGATAATTATCCCATGCCTTTTATTGACTAGCTCATTGACGATTGTGTTGGGAGTGAAATTTATTTGTTTATGGATGGTTTTTCTAGATACAACCATAACAATATATCGCCTACAGATCAACACAAAGCCACCTTCATCTTCCTGTAGGGTACCTTTGCCTATAATACGCTCCCTTTCGGTCTCAAAAATGCCAACGCTACCTTCCAACACACAATGTCCTACACATTTCATGGAATTTGTCACATTGTGCAACCTTACCTGGATGACCTTATAGCTCATTCAACAAAGTGCCATGACCATCCAAATCACCTCTGTAAAATTTTTCTTCGCTATCAATACTACTATATCCATCTTAATCTACATAAATATGTCTTCTACGTTGAATCCGATAGACGTCTTGGGTTTGTCATCTCCAAGGAGGGAATCTGATTGGATCCCCTCCAGGTTGAAGCCATTTGAATCTTCCCCTCCTACTTATTTGTAGCAGGTGCAAAGTTTGCAGGGTAAAGCAAATTTTTTACGTCATTTTATTCCGAACTACAGTGATATTGCTAAAGGCTATACATGGTTATTGAAGCATGACACCTCCTCTGTTTGGGATGCCACTGCATAAGAGTCATTCGCGCAACTCAAGGCACTCCTTGTCTCTACTTATTTATTACATCCGCCTGATTATCACCGCGACTATACTCTTTATCTGGCCACTGTCGATAGCACAATTGGCATGGTCTTCATTCAAGGCAATCATGATAGTATCGAACATGTTGTATATTACCTCAGTCAAAATTTACTTGACACAGAAACTCGATATGCTTATGTCGAGAAGCTCGCTTTGGTAGCTCTTCATGTTGTCCAATGTTTCTGTCACTATATTCTATTGTGCACGACAACTGTGATTTCTGATTGCAACCCAATGATGTACATCTTGTTGTGTCAATTACTGGGGAGCAAATACTCGAAATGGATTGTTATCCTTCAAGAGTTTGAATTGGAGTTTACTATGGCCAAGTCTAAGAAATCCCTTGTCTTCACTGAATTACTCTGCTAGTTACCATCTGCTACTACACCCTCTCGGATAGAGGATTACGTTCTGGATGATACTCTTTTCTTGATGAGCACCCTTGATCCCAGTACAGGGATATTATTGTCTACCTCCAGATGTCATCCTTTCATCCTAATTTGTCCAAGGATGCTCGACAACATATTCACCATCATTCTTAGCCTTATCATATTATCGGGGACACTCTATACCATCTCGACATTGATTCTATTCTCCACCATTGTTTGACGTTTGAGGAAGCTGAATGAGTCTTGAATGACTACCACTCTAGTGCCTGCGGTGGTCATATGTACAATTATGCTACTGTGCAATGCGCAGGTTATTTTTGGCCATCTTTTTTCAGGACTGCATTCTTGCCATCTTTTCTTGTCATGCGTGCCAAATCTACCAATGGAAGATGTGTGTGCCTCCCTCCCCTTTGCACCCTGTCATTACCGTTCGACCTTTTGCTAAATGGGGCATAGATTTTATGACCTGTAACCTTTGCATGGCAAGGGGGCATGGGTTTATCATCATTGTCGTCAATTATTATATGAAATAGGCCAAGGTGATGCCTACATTATCTAACAATGTAAGGCAGTGGCTCAGTTTTTATTCAATCATGTAATTACTCAGTTCAGAGTCCCTCAGGCTATTGTCACTGATCATGGTTCCCATTTCTGTGGTCATATGATGACTGAGTTAACAACCCAGCTAGGCTTGTGTCATGATAGTTCAGCGTTGTACTATCCTCAGGCCAATGGCCATGTAGAAGCCATCAACAAGGTGTTGGTCATGATGCTTCAACGTACCATCAGCATGCACAAGTCTAATTGGTATTTGATGTTGTTTTATGCCTTATGGGCTTACCATACTTCGGTGAAGGATGCCACTAGATTCACCCTGTTTCTGCTTGTTTACGATCTAGAGGCTACCCTTGTGATTGAATGCGAGATCCCTTCTCTTAAATTAGCTATCAAATTTCTCCTGAATGCTACCCCGGTAGAATAACATCTTCTTTAACTAGAGCGGCAAGACGAGACCTATCGACTAGCCTCTTTATTCATTGAAGCACAGAAGAAGAGAGTCAAAACTCAGTTTGATCAAACCATTACCCCTCGTTCTTTCATTGAAGGAGACTTAGTCCTACTCTACGATCAAGCAAATGATAAGTTGGGGGCATGAAAATTTGAGCCTATGTAGCATGGGCCTTATATTGTGAAACACGTTTTGTAAAAAGGGGCCTATGAGCTGATTGATTATGAAGGAATCCTCTAGATAAGCCCCAGAATGGGCTTTATCTCAAAAAATATTATATATGAGTTTCATGCATTTGCTATGTACATACGTGTGCTTTTAGTGTGTGTGCATGTGTGGCTTGGTGTGTAGGCATTATCACCACTTATTGTGTCTTTTTACTTCTTGTGCAGATGGCTGGTGCACGTTACATTGTTTCACTAATGGTGCCTACTGTAGTACCTGGAATCTTTCCTCCGTGGCATGGGTGATCTACAATCCTCACGGTGAGTTAGTAGACCTCCAAGGCATTTGTCTAGGTTGTGCCACAAACAATGTCACTAAATATAGCATTGTCATTGAACTATTGACCAAGGCTAGTAACCTCAATATTCGTGCATTGGTTGTGAATCTAGATTCTCAACTTGTTGTTCTCGAACTTAATGAGCATTATTCTATTAGAAACCCTCAAATTTTAAGGTTGTATTTCCATGTTAGATTATTGGAAAGAAATTTTGATTTTATCACATATCAACACATTCCAAGAAGATTAAACACAATAAATGATGCATTGGAAAATCATGTATTAGATAGGCATTTATGCAATTTATAATCAAAACATTGTATACAAGCATTTAGACACAGATATATATATATGTATGTATATCTCATGTGGCACACTGAGGCACTCAAAAATAGTGTATATGTCAAAAAATAGAGTATTTGTTTGTGATACATCTGAGACACATGTCTCTCAAAAATAACAAAAAAAGAAACCTAGGTGTCTTCTATGGTGGGTTCTTCTCCCTATATCAAACCACCACCCACACTATTCATGTTAGGAGTCTATGGATCCTAGGTGATACACTAGTAGTGTGTCTTTGGTACTCTCACGGGACCTCCTCGAACCCCCTGTAATCTAGGATCCCCTCAGTCACGCCCTCGAGGTTTTGGAAAATCTCCTCCTCTACATCACTGCTTGGGCATGGAAGAGCCAGCTCTCTATTGTCCTCCCTTCATGTTGTAGGAGTGAGACCCACATGCCTCTAAGGGCCCACATCTACAAATGAAATAAACATGATGATTAAGACATATACATTTAAAAATCCAAAAACATTATAAAAAACAAAAACATGTAAATATTGTGGTGGTTAACCAGGTGTGTTACCTCTCTCATCCCATTGCTCGCCAGGTGAGAGTAGCATGTCAGGATCTCCTCGAAAGTCTGTACCCACATAGGGCCAATCCTAAACAACAATCATCTAGTGATCCAGACACTCCTGGTAGAGTACTCCCCATGAGACTGGCCAGTCGCCACCTCCTCATGGCATCACATGTGCCCATCTGGTGATGCGAGTCTCTCACATTCCTAGCATGTGTAGGTCCATATCCTGAAACTAAAGTGATGGTACCCGCTCTAGCATGAGTCATATCAAGATGGACCCATATCCAAACTCTTTGGTCTCTCCGCGTCGGCATTTGGTCAGTTGTCTCTTTATGTTTAGAGACACTAGCTCAGCCCAGTCATACATGGTTGGGTTAAGGCAATCTAGAGCCAACCACAGTTGGGTCTTAGTTGCCTCGTGTTGTGCTTGAGAGCCTGCTACTCTCATAATCGTGAACAGTAAGACAAGAAGTGTCAAATCCTCCACCTTTGGGATCTGCAGTTTCCCATTGATGGCTGATTTGTTTTCCCCTAGGCACACTCGTGCAATCAACATATCAAGAGTCTCTTCGCCAACCCACATGCCCTCCATGCGAGGTCTCTCACCTCGACGAGATAAGCCTATCAAGAAATATATGCTGGTCACATTGAACTCAATATCTTGACCCTGAATAATGAACTTGCCCTCCGTTGGGTTCCACGAGCGAATCAAGAACTCGATCAAGTTTAGTTGTGCCCGAAGGAGTGGTGTGAGAAAAAATTTTGTAGCCCACGGTTTCACAAGGCTCTTCTGCATTGAGGATCATCAAGTGCTCTTTCATCATCAACATCATGAGTTCACTCTTACCACATATATACCATTATCACACCCTGCATAAACTAATAACATTAATTAGAATTGTTTTGACCATTTAAAATGCTTCCAAAATAAAAAAATTCATATTTCACGGAGTCATCGCAATTGTTTTTAAAACAACGACAATGGCTCGATTTCATAGTTCATTTTTTGTCGGATTGTTGTTATACAACAAAATTACCTCCTCATCAACTTAGAGGTGAAATACATGATGACTGAAGCAAAGACCACAATTGCAGGCCTTGATTCCACACTAAAGTTGGTTGCACACTGCTAACCTGCTTTATAAAGCTTGTTACCAAGCCTACGGGAGCATTGGTAACCCTACTAACTCAAGTTGTTAGACCAGAGGAAACATTAGTGAAACTAAGAGATGTTCAAAGGGAAAATCCAATCAATTCCCTCACAAATATCTAGATATTTATCCCTATATTTCCTCAAGAAAAGCAAGGAAACATCTAAAAGCAAGATATTTAGAGAATTTCTAATCTGAGAAAATAAGGCAAATGGGAAAGAGCTGAAAAGTGGAGCAAGTTCATTGCTTTTTCCCTCGTGAAATCTAGGAGGAGCTTGGTAACCCTAACTCAATTTATATATAAGAAAAGTAAGGGTTATTGTGAAAAGGGTTAAAGCATTTGAAAGGATAGCCCACTAATCTATTGTGAACTGTCATACACTTGAAGAAGTGAGTTGAAAGAGGGAGAGAGAGAGAAGAAGGGGCAAGGGAAGGCTAATACAATGGATGGTTGTAATCACTCTTCCATTATAAATATAGAACTATAGTTGTGTTCCCTACTCCATAGTGTCAGTAACATTTTTCATTGAGTTGTTCATTTCGATACTTGTCGAGTTGAGTAGTTTAAGTTGTATACAAATATATGTTCATTGTGCATTCCTATATTAGTTTTCAATATTGTATGATGTGATTGTGTTTTCCTTTCCTTTGTGCAGGAATTTTCTTGGAGCTGGCTTTGAAGGAGTTCTTCTTGGCTACATAGTGATCTCCAAACAAATGTAGAAGGAGACTTGAGGTAATCCTCTTTCCATACTTTGTTAACTTATATTTGATAGATGAACATGTGTATAACTTGGTAGTTTTTGCATATAATCTTACAGTTTGTCAAAGGTCTCAGGAAGACCTTTGAGGGTAGTTTTCATTCTCCATACACTGTGCATTTTACCCCATAGCAGAATTGGTGACTCCAATGGGGACTATACATCTAGTTCCTGGTTTACCCAGTCTCTTCTCTGTTATCTCTTCTTTCTAAGAGTTTCTGATTCTTCAGCAATCCTTTACTGATCCACCAACTATCTTGTGACATCATACTAGTTTGCATTCTCCTCGGAAACTGATCCTAAAGGCCCTCTGTTTGAGAAATTTCCCTCACTAACGCAAGTTACCAGGCTAAACAAAGCTTTATAAAGCATTGTGCCTGTGTACAGGGAGCATTAGTGGACCAAATAACTTTCTGTTTACACTAAAACAGACCATTAGTCTCCCATTTCTATGATTTCCAGTACTATCTGTGGACCAAAAGGGGGTAGTGGGTGGGACTTTCTTATGGGCTGAAGTAATATTTGCAACTATATTATGTTAGCAAATTTGGTGTCCTAAAAAATTATTTTTAGGAAAAAGTTTTAGTTTTTCTCTATTAAATTACATTTTGTTTTGAAATAAAGACTGATAAATTATATTCATCCTTCTATCGAAATAGTTGTAAGTTGCTTCATTTTGGTTTGCAGTAGTCATTAGCAAATATTGGAAAAGAATATTTTGGTTATGCATGTGTTGAAAGACTATAGATGCACAAACGAATCTATGAATATGTGAAAAGATGAATATGTAGAATAAGACATGTTTAAAAATTTGAAAAAAAAAAGAAACCAAAGCATTGTTCTGCATGATTTATTGAGTCAAGAGTCTCACCATATTCATACATCAACACCCCTACCAAAGACAAATAATCAAGTACACTTAAAATCTACATTAAAATCAATCAGTTACTCTTTTGATCAAACCAACATTAGCTAAGCTAGGAAGTTGGGATAAGCATGTGACTAAACTTCCCAAGGTTGAAAACCAAAACTAGTGTCATTAACGAGCGAAAAATTCCTTCTACACTCATATTACCGGGACCACTCCACTAAAAACAGAGAAAAATACAAGACAACATCAGACTAGAATTGAAGGTATCCCACCTTCTCTTACAAATCCTTTGGGCATTCGGTGTACTGGGGGTCCCTTCGGGGATTTCAGAACTAAGTCAGGGACTCAGGTATTGTGCCCACACAGCGTACTATCTACGACTATGTCCCCCCTGGTGATGTCTATGATCTAAGGTATCTCTAATGGCCAGACTTATAGGGAATTACATAAGGTGACTGGGACGGGTTGTCTTGGTACCTAACACAGACAGATCTACTTTGTCTTCAGTTTTTGGGAGGGTGCTCAACTTCATGAGAGTACATGGCCCCTCAATCTGAGGTTTGAGTGAAGCTCTAAAGTAACCGTAACTGTAAATTTAGCCATCCTTCTCTATTATTCATTGAGATACTAGGATTCATTTCCAGTGATCAATGCTTATTAGATGAGGTACTTTCCCTCTATTTGTTGATTGATATATTTAGTGTATTTTTTATTTTTAGGTTCCTGAGTGCTATCATTTTTGAGACTTTAAAGAAATCACATTAAAATTTATTTGATAAAACTTAACGGTCACCATGGCTACATCCGACCCTCGTCGTCACTACAGATGACTGTTAGGCCTTCCTCCACTCATTGTGGAAGATCTGCTGAGTTCCACTGACTCAGATTCCTCATCTTCGAGGAATAAGTCTCCTAAATCTCACACAAGATCTATGTGGACGATGGAAGATTCACGTTTGCTAGAGGATTTCTTCACGGAAGGATTTCTTCCTCACTTTAACACTCCGCTCGCAAATCCGTCTGACCCTATTATGGTTCCCATGGTACCTATACTTCCTTATTCAGTAGGTGGAACTTTCCCATATATCCAGTGAATGACTCATGGGTTGTGGAATTTTAGAGACACTATTGGTCCTCTACCACTTCCCCAGTCAACAGTCATCACAACACCGGCAATGTGGAATCCCACTATCCCATTTGTCCTAGGTACAATAAATCACATAAGACCCTCTATAATTAGTACCCAGCAGATGCCAGGTTCCACTCCTATGGTGCCACAATGCATACCTTTGACAACTGCCACATATAATGCTCCATATAACACTCAATGTGGCACTATGAGCATGGTTCCCGTTTACCAACAATATGGTCAGCTGCCAATGTACAGTTCCAACCCCCAGATTTAGATATCTGGGGGGGTTCCCAATATGCACATGCCAGTAGGGAATGTCACAGTTTCCCCTCCATTCTCAGGAATGCATGGACTGTCGCTAATTGACATGAGTGTCCCCTCTGTCAATCAAAGCCAAATGGTTAGTTTTGTGTCAATCAGAAATCCACAAGGAGTTCCCAACCAATCCATGGCGGCAACCTACTCATAGACTCAAATGAGTCAAGGGGGAAACACTTATACTGGGGGAAATTTCATACCCAAGTATCAAAATCCTCATGGAAATCCACTCTACAACACCATCCACAAAGCAACTGCTACACCATGAAACCCATGTGTTATAGACATATTTGGGCACTACAACCCCAATCACATATGCCCATAAACCAAGGGCTTCTGTGTCCCTAAAAGTGTTGTTTTATGCCCTAAAGGAACAAGGTTATCTGATTACATCATATCCCAGAAGTTCTCCACATAAAACTGCTTAGAACTGGTCAAAATTGGACCATATAGACTGCCCATTGCAAAGGGTGTGATGCACCTCACCTGCTCAGTGTAAAAAGTGAAATGCATACTGGAAAGCCCTTATGTAGGGTGCAATGGGTGAGAGTAGACAAATGGTAGAGACATTTTGGAAGGTGGATGATCATGGAATCTTCCAGAAACTTCTGCTGTGACACTTTCCTCTCTGAATTCACCCACGGATGAGTAAAATATCATCAATATCCAAGTGGAATCAAGAACTATCATAGAGAGGACACTAATCAAAATCCCAAAAGTTGACTCACCCCCCTGTAATCATCTATATATGGATCCCTCATCCCAGAGATCTAGAGGCTGGAATCTTATATCTTGTAAGGAAGTGTTGTTGGTTTCCTGGTGCAATATCATAGTGTTGGATGATTTAAGCTTTTCATGAGGTGAAGAAGGCCTTTCATGCTAGGAGGATGACATTGGGTCAAATAAATGGGTTGTAATCCTCTCTTCTAACCTCTATATCAATAAAGATATTCAATTTTTCCTCCACATTCTTGTATGTTAGCTGATATATGCATGTATGTGGTCAGTATATATCTAGTCCTATATTGTTTATGGCTATAGATCTCTGCACTTTGAAGGTATTATGCTGCTTTGACTTTATAGGTACTCTTTGAAGTGAAGTGGTCAAGGGAAGAGTGGCAAACATTTGTCAAAGAGGAGAAGGAACAAGCGGAGAACCAAGTGAAAGATCAAGGCTGGTATTCTTTTCTCCTCTCCTATCTACTTCTCATAAAGGAAAGCGAAAGTAACTTTAATCTGTTTGTTTCTAAGATAGCTACCCATCTTAGTGGGACTAGCAACTCTGCGTGGACACTATATTTGCCGATAACACCATGTACACTATGGGGAACCAAATGATGGGAGGAGCAAAGAGTTCCTCAAGTCATCTATCATCACCATGGTCTGAGTCAAGGGAACCTAACTCTCTACCATTTTGGCAACGTTGGATATTCTTGACTTATACAAGCTGAAAAATGACCCCATCTACCACAACTTACAATGGCCACCGATCCCGCATAAAATACCAATGGGCATCCCAAAGTTCAATGGAAAACAAGGGGAGGATCTGGGAACCCATATAACCACCTACCATCTCTGGTGTGTTTCTAACTCTATGGTGGATGATAGTGTTTGGTTACGTCTTTTTCCCCGCACCCTCACTGGTAATGTAGCAAAATGGTATATTGAGTTACCACGCGCGTCATTCAATACCTTTGACACTTTAGCAATGGAGTTCCTAAAGCACTTTTAGTTACCTATCCACTATGAGATTGGGATAGAGCTCCTTACTTCATTTTATCAAGATACTGCCACCCACATCTCTGATCATATTCATGAATGGAGACATAGGCAGAGGTTAATCAATGCTCCCATCCCTGATTTTCTCTTAACGGAATAGTTCTGTGAGTCCTTACTCCCACAAATCACTAGACATGTCACTCTAGGTGGTGGGGTCACAGAAGACCAATCCATACATCGTGCCTAGCACTTAGATTTGATATATTCATAGTCTGACACTCTTTACGACATAATCCCCAATGCTCCTAGTAACCTGAATACTTCTGCCACTCAGCACCCGAGAGTGCACACTGACGGGATTGTCGGCATAACCTCTAGGGCCACTGTAAAACAACTCAGTGGTTCCATTGCCAAGATGGCAGTGTACCACTCTACCAATACGACTACTCTTCCTACCACTGCAATAAACTCTTTGTAGCCTACACATAATCCTAGTGGTAAGAAAAAGAAGAATAAGAGAAAGACCGCTCCTTTTGAGGAGTAGTCAAC
>APFE031195452.1:0-11429 GCA_000404065.3 Pinus taeda | reverse complement strand
ATGGGGTAGCTCCTCTCTTGATGGGATAAGTTCCTCTATCATAGGGATGCATGTACCATCTGGAGGCACTCAATACACGTCAAACAATCTTCTAGAATGCTCTAGAAGTGACCACAAGTAACTTTTTTAAGATGAAACTCGCGCCTTTTGACCTTTACAGGAGCACGCATCCATCCCTTGACTTATAGAGCGTACAAGTACGCAGGTACAATGAGCTTGGGATGCGTACACGCAGGCAAGGTAGAGAGAACCTGCGTACCCAGAGATAAACATGATTTTTAATGACTTTCTCTCTTTCTTGAAGTTTGACATGGAGAGCAGGGATATTAGGCTTGACAAGGAGGATAATATGACTATTGATGGAGCCATATTAACTGCAAATAGTCATGGTGACAATTTTTAGTGTAACAGGGTGGTATCAAATCGGGTTACACTCTCTTTGGATAAAGTCTGATGTTGTCAAGGTTATGGTTGTCATGCATGAGGCTGTGATATACAATTGGTATGAGCATACATGATGTTGCTATGTTTTTATGATGTTGATGTGTTGATATGATTATATGGATATGCCTATGATTATACATGTACATGCTAATGTGGACTGATCTTGCAGATGAGATAAGCCTCCCTTGAACATCACTAAGGTATGGATTTGATTTTGGTATCTATTTGGTTTATATGAAATGATACACTTGTAGGAAGAAGAGAATCAAAGATGATGAGAAAAATGGTAGATTATAGTTCCCATGAATCTCCCTACAGATCAGTTGGGCATCAAGGAGAGGAGTATTCTCCTAGTGTAACAGATACATTGAGGAACTTGAGGGTAGAGATCAAAATTTAAAAAGCAAACAATGATAGGTTGGTTGAGGCACATGAAAGACTTGCAATGGATCAGGATAAGAAGGTAGAGGTCAATGCAACGATTCTTCAGAGCTTTTCAGAGTTGCAGAAACAAGGAAAATTGAGGATTAGTCAAGAATAGGAAGAGAAAACTAATGGAACCTATGGTAGCAGGTCGTGGTCCGGATATAGGCTGGATAGAGGGGACACAATTAGAGGTGGAAGATTACTAGATACACTTGATAGGAGGCCTGGTATGTATGTGCATCATTCTAGTTCCTCATCCAAGAGACATCATCACAGTCATCACCACCATCATGCTTATAGGAGGGGTGAGTACTCACTTGAGGAGTTCAAGAAAGTAAAGTGGCCTACATTTGATGGTGATATGAAGAATTCAAAATATGCAGAGGCATGGTTGCTTGGGATGAATAAATTATGTAGATTTCATAGCTACTTAGGGAAGATGAAAGCCAAGATAACCACCTTTAGTATTAAAGGGAATGCAAACTTTTGGTGGGAAGATGTGAAGAATGTCAAGGGTATTCAGGAAGCAGATTTGACTTGGGATGAGTTCGAGAGACACTTCAAAAAGAAGTACTTGTCAGAGAGGTACTATGATGAAAGACTTAAGGAGTTTATGAGATACAAATGGGTTCTATGACAAATTATGAGTATACTAGTAGGTTCCCGGAGTTGTTGAGGTATGTGCCTTATCTCAAGGAGGAGAAGGCTAACATTCAAAGGTTCATCAATGGGTTTCCAACAACATATAGAGATCGGATTGAGTTTGATGAGCCTAGATTGCTAGAGGAAGCCATCCGGAAATTGAAGCATTGTTATGAGAAGTCAAAGCGCAAAGCTGAGCCTAAATATGACTTGAAGGGAAATGAAGAAGCTAAAGGGAAGTGGCCATCGAAGCGGGGAATACCTCAAGATGTAGGTGAGAAAGAAAATGTGGTTCCTTACAAGAAGTTCAATGGAGTTGAGAAGGGTCATGGTTCGTAGCCTGGAGAGCAACAGACTAGAGGTGATGGTAGAGGATCGTTGCAGTGTTGGATATGTGACAACGATGATTGTAAAAAGGATTTTCCATTGTAACAAGGAGGTAGGCCTCATATCAATAGTACTCAGGCGGCACAAATAGTTGGGGATGTTGGTCATAGTATTCCTTGGATTTATACAGTTGTGGACAATAGGCAGGAGGATTACCAGGCATCTATTATTGAGATGGATAGTAAGCTTTGTGATCAATTTATTTCTATTTTGATTGATCCTGGATCTAACTATAGTTATGTTAATCCCAACCTAGTGGATAGGTGTGGCTTGAGAAAAGAACTGGATGCAGCGTCTTAGTTGGTGTAGTTGGATACAAGTAATAAGAAGAGAGTTGATCATAGGGTAAGAGCTTGTGCATTTGATTTGAATGGTATGCCTACAACAACACATTTGAATGTATTACCATTGGGATCGTATAGTACCCTTTTGGGTATGGATTAGGTTTATCTTCACAAGACCAAAGTTGATTGTTATGACAAGGCTATCTAGTGCCTGGATGATAATGGGGAAAAAAGAATCTTGCAGGGAAAGAAGAAGCCTACATCAATTAGGATGGTCACAACTATGTAGGCTAAGTGTAGTTGCAGGAAAGGGTGTGTAATGTTTGCAGTTCACATTTCCAGTAACAAGGGTAAGGATTTTGAGGATGCAAAATTATTCAAGAGTTACCCTATATTGCAGTAGTTTCCGGATGTGTTTCTAGAAAAGATTCAAGAGTTGCTTCCCCACATGGAAGTGTACTTTTCTATTGAGTTGGTACTCGAGGCAACACCAACATCAAAGGCACCTTATAGGATGAGCACTCAAGAGTTAGTAGAGTTGAAGTTGCAATTGAAGAAAATGCTTGAGAAGGGATACATTAGGCCAAGTGTATCGCCTTGGGGTACAAATGTATTGTTTTTAAAGAAGAAGGATGGTACTCTTAGGTTGTGCATTGATTATAGGCAACCAAATAAGGTAACGATCAAGAACAGATACCCATTATCGAGGATCGATGACTTGTTTGATCAGTTGAAGGGAATAGTAGTGTTCTCAAATATTGACTTGAGACCAGGATACCATCAGGTTTGAAGCAAAGAAGAGGACATCTACAAGTCTACCTTCAGGACCAGGTATGGGCATTATGAGTTTGTTGTAGTTCCATTCGGTTTGAATAATGCTCCAGCTAATTTTATGTGCTTGATTGTGTTGCTTCCTTATCTCAACAAGTTTATTATTGTATTCATTGATGACATATTGATATATTCTAAGAATGAGGAAGAGCATGTCGAACATTTAGCAACATTTTTGAGATTTCTAAGAGAAAATCAGTTGTTTGCCAAGCTTAACAAGTCTAGTTTCTTTCAGACAGAGGTGCATTACTTGGGACATGTTGTTTCCAAGGAAGGCATAACAGTAGATCCAGAAAATATAAGAGCTAGCATGGAATGGAAAACTCCTAGAAATGTGGATGAAGTCAGATCATTCATGGGGTTAGTAGGTTAGTATAGGAGGTTCATCAGAAATTTCTCACACATTTCCTATCCTATTACATCATTGCAAAGGAAAGGAAATAAGTTTGAATGAATAGAGGAGTGTGTAACCAATTTTGAATAGTTAAAGCAGTTGTTGACGAATGCTCTAGTGTTAAAGATTGTAGATCTGAATAAAGGGTTCGTAGTGTGTACAAATTCTTGCAAGATAGGGCTTGGTGGAGTCCTTGTGTAGGAGGGACAAGTGATATGCTATGAGTCCAGGAAACTTAATGAACATTATTGGAACTACGTGACTCATGATCTTGAGTTGGAAACTATTATTCATCCCTTTAAGATGTGGAGACATTATCTTCTTGGAGGGAGGTTTGGGTTGATGAGCGATCACAGTGGGTTGAGATATCTATTTGACCAACCAAATTTGAATTCCATGCAAGCTAGATGGTTGGCTACCCTTATAAGTGAATTTAAATTCCAGATCAACTACATCAAGGGTAAGGAGAACAGGGTTGCAGATGCTCTCAATAGGAAAGAGTAGTTGAACTATGTTACAACAGTGAGCTCATATGGGACATATTTACATGATTGGGTCTTACAGGCAGGAAAGTAGGATGACAAGTATAAGGAGCTTATGCATAGGTTACTAATCAGGTGATACGATCCTAACGCAACTCGTTTCACTCAAAACAGAGCTCGTATGATAAAGATATCGCATTCTGTCGGCCTTGCCAAACAGAGGAATTTTGAAAAAAAGTACAGTCATTGCAGAGCTAGCAGTCCGTACCGCTAATGTGGCAGGTGACTGTGCAAGTCAAATGTTGGTTAATGACCAGTGGGGTCATGCCAAATAGCGTATTCTGGTTGTTTTATAGTTTGGTGAAATGGTGTTTTCTTATTAGTTGGAGGAGGACCAATGAGAATGAGACATGTGGCAAGCCTGGAGGCTGCCACGTGTCCCTCCCTAATGGCCTATCAACATTGGTGCGCATTGCAAAATTTTATGGCAGGTCGTTGGAGTCGAACCCCTGACCTCGCCCACATAATGCACACACTCCACCATTATGTTGTGCCATTGGTTCTTACAATACAATGGTTATGAATTATATTTGTTATGTTTGATCATAGCGATTGGGGGAGGAGAGGGTCAACCCCGCAGGCCAACCCCCTCCACATGTGACAACACCACTAAAATGCAGATTAGTGCTAATTAAATCCATGTTTATCCATTAATTAAAGCAAAGTTAAGTTGGCTGATATTTTTGCGGTTTGATAAAGTCAGGATTTTGTCCAAATTTGGCGGGATTAACTGGAGTTTCTCCAGTTTTAGTGGAGATTTCCTAGGAGAAACTGAAGAGGCCATAAATTTTGCAAATTTTTATCAATTTTGGTTCAGAAAGAGTCATTCCTGTATGATTTTGATGTTCTAAGCACATTGAATCAGGTTTTAGGAGCAGTAGAGCATTGTAAACAATACTTTTTACCATTTTGAGCTAATACAGAGGCCCAAGCCATGGACGATGGACCAAGGAGATGTAGGCCAGGAGGAGTGAACTCCTTCATCAAAACACTATGTTAAGTGTTCATTTTAATGTTTTGTTGTATATTTGTTTGTTGTTGTTCAACACTTTATTTACATGCTATTTTTCTCATGAATTTGACATAAAACTTGACAAATTTACCTGTTACATTCACAAATACCATAAATGAAATGTATGCACATAAAGCAAATGAGGAGGAATTTCTTTTAATTATAAAGTTGAAACTAGCACACCAAAACTAACATTCAAAAATAATTAAAGTTGGTATCAGAGCAAAGGTTATTTTCTTGATTGCTTGATTTTTGTGCAAGTAGGGTTTTAATGGTTGCAAAATTGTGATGCTTACAAGGTTAAAGTTACATAGAGGAGAAGGGAAAATATTGGTTGCAAATCCCGAGGTAATGACCATAATAAGGAGAGCCACAAGGCCACAATATCCACCCAAAGTTTCAATCCCAGCCGCACTTGAACCACCTCAAGTTTTACCTTCAGTTGAGATTGAGGAGGTACAAGCAATAGCATAAGCTCAGCTTGAATCAAAAGCCATCATGTCTGGAGCAAGGGAGACTGAAGGTATTTCAGAAGAGGAATCATAAAAGAAATATTTCTATGATTTAACTGACATGTTTAGAGTCCTCTATGAAGAGAGGAATACAAGAATGGCTGGAGAGAGTTCTAAGTCCCCACATGGAGAAGGAAGCTTAGAAGATAAAAAAAGATGAAAAGAAGGATTCAAAGGGTAATGGAGGAAAGCCTCCTCCATCTCCACCATATTCCTCATCATCCTCATAATCCTGATCATCACAAACAACATCATCTTCCACTTTCACCACAAAAACTGTTCATACTCATTCAAAAACCGCAAAAGAAAAAACTCCCTTAGTCAAATTAGACATCAAGTTTTAACTTCCCATGTACAATGGTGAAGTAAATGCAGAGAAGTTAGGCAATTGGATTCAACGCTTAGAGGTTCATTGAAGAATCCAGAGCCTTCAAGAAGATGACATAAAAATCTAGTTGGATTCATTAAGGCTAGAAGGAGCAACACTAGTTTTTTGGGAAGCAAAGACTCAAGAGGAAATGCAAATTCACAGTAAGATATCCATTTCTTGGGTTGAATTTGTTTCTTTAATTAAAAGTTATTTTTATCCTTTACCCTACATGCAAAAAACCATTATGAGTTGGAAAAACTTTAAGTAACTCAAGGGCCAAACAGTTCAAGGCTATACCAAGGAGTTTAGGAAAAGGGATTTGTTGTCAAGAGTAAACTTGAATTCCCAAGATACTCTCTTGAAATATATTAGGGGTTTACATTCCTACTTAAAACACATTATCCTTATCGTCAATCCAAGCAATTTAGATGAGGTATGTGTGCAAGCCACGCACCTTGAAGCGAGAGGAAAGAACATTTAGGAAGAGGGTAGAAAAAGAAGCCATTCAAGGGTAAGGAGAAAGAGAAGGTGGAAAATGGAAAGGAAATAAGAATGAAAGTGTAAAGAAATGAGGGGAAAAAAATATATGCAAACATTGTTCCAAAGTGGGGTATGATGAAACCCACTGTTGGAAACTACATCCCGAACTAAGGCCTAAGAAACCAAACAATAAGGGGAAACAAAAGATGACCGCTACCACATAAAATGATGTTGGATCCGATTTTGGTGTTGAGACCAAGATTTCAGCCATGGTCACAAAGGGAAAATAAGCTATAGCAAGAACTAGTTCCTCACATAGTTACAACAACACTCCAAATAAAGAATCAAGGATAGAGTTGTTCCATGTAAGGGTAATCTCAAATCATACAAAGATTGGTGCATTATTTGATAGTGGGTCACAATCGAACTTAATATCAAAAGATTTGGTAAAAAATATTAACCTTGAAAATGCACCTCATCATAAGCCATATCCCTTGGGTTGTATAGTCAATAATGCAAATTTACAGGTTACAAGAAAATGCTTATTTAGGTTTGCCATTACTGAAAAATTCATTGATGAAGTTGAGTTAGATGTAGTTCCACTTGACATCTCAGGAATCATTTTGGGAAGCCCATATTTGTATGATAGGATAGTGGTATTTTTCCGCCATGAGAACAAATATCTATTGCTCAAGGATGGAGTGGAGTATATTGTGAGAGCCCATCGCAAATAGTTAAACATTTCTTTGGTTAATGCATGGCAGATGAAGAGACTAGTAAATGCAAGTAAAAATTTTGTGCTTCTCATGATCAAGAAAAGAATGATATAGATTATGAATCTTTTGAAGGTTGTGATGATAAGTTAAAATATGATTTGTTTGACGTGGTAAGCAAGCATGGCGAGATGTTTCAGGAACCAAAGGGGTTACTTCCCAAGAGGGGAATTCAACATGAGATACAATTGCAACAAGATGTTCCACTTCCAAACATTGGCATGTATCACATGTCGATACTGGAAAGCATGGAAATCAAGAAGAAAATTCAATAATTGTTGAAAAAAGGTATCATACGCCCATATACTTCGCCATGTGTTTCACAAATTGTTTTGGTGCCAAAGAAGGACGAGACTTGGTGCATGTGTGTGGATTTTCGTGCACTGAAAAAGATAACAGTAAAGAATCGTTATCCACTCCCAAGGATTGATGATTTGCTTGATCAATTGACGTATGAAAATTATTTCACTAAGTTAGAATTAAAAAGTGGTTATCATCAAGTTAGAATAGCTGAAGAGGACATTTGGACAACTGCATTTAAAACTAAACAAGGATTGTTTGAGTGGCTTGTTGTGCCGTTCGATCTTACAATTTCTCCGGCTACTTTCATGAGAGTTATGAATGATATGTTGAGACCATTTCTATATGATTTTTTCATTGCTTACTTAGATGATATTCTCATATTCAACAAATCCATAGATGAACATGTCATGCATGTGAACAAATTACTTGATTTCTTGAGAAAAGAACAATTATTTGTAAAGATTCCAAAGTGTGAATTTGGCAAGCCTAATTTAGTTTATTTGGGACACATTGTTGGAGGAGGTGAGCTGAAGATAGACCCCTCTAAGGTTGAGGTCATTGTGAATTTTCCCAAGCCCAATATAGTTACAGAGGTGAGAAGCTTTCTAGGGGCAGCACAATGTTGGAGGAAATTTATTGCTATTTTTTCTTCCATTGCAGCTCCACTACATGCATTGACAAGTGTCAAGAAAGTATTCCAATGGGGAGATGTACATCAAAAATAATTTTATGCTTTAAAACAAAATATTAGTTCAGCACTAGTATTGTTTCTTCTGGATCTTAGACAACCATTTGAGATTTAAACGGATGTTAGTGATTACGCCATGGGATCAGTTCTCATGCAACATGGTAAGCCCATTTCATTTCATTCTGAAACTTTTAATGGTGTTTTGACTAACTATCCCATTTATGACAAATAACATTACGCATTGGTACAAAGTGTTAAAAAATGGAAACACTACTTGATGGGGAAGGAGACCATTGTCCATATCGATCATCAACCATTGCAGTACTTACGGTCACAATCAAAGTTGCAACAATCACAACACTTCAGATGGATGTGTTTTCTACAATAGTTTCATTTGGTTATCAAATACAAAAGCATAATCTACAATAAGGTAGTTGATATGCTTTCTAGGTCTATTGTAAATTCATCTATTATACTCAAGCACAATTCTGTTTTACATGAAATTTACATTGAGCAATATGCATATGATAATGACTTTCAAGATGTGTATGCAAGCTTGAGGCAAGGAAACAAAATTGAAGTGTTAGATTACCATGTACATAACAATTTGTTGTATCACTTGGACAGGTTAGGTATTCCATAAGGATAAAGAAACAATATCAGAAGGGAGGCGCACAGTTCATTGATTGTTGGAAATTTTGGTGTAGGCAAGAAAATAACGAATCTCCAAAGGTATTGTTATTGGCTACACATGTTTGATAATGTATCTCGTTTCATTAGAGGATGTTCTTTGTGTGCAATAAGTAAGCATAGCAATAAGAAACTAGGATTATACACTCCACTTCTGGTACCTTCACGTCCATGGGAGAGTATCTCAATGGATTTTGTAGGAGGTCTTCCATTGTCAAGGAAAGGTCATGATTAGTCGTATGTAGTTGTAGACAGGTTCAGCAAGATGTGTATTCTAACGCCATGTAAAAAGAAAATTACAGCAAAACAAACAAATTATCTTTTCTTTCAGAATATTTGGGTTCATTTTGGTCTTCCTACTTCCATTGTAAGTGATCAAGATTCTCAATTTGTTTGGAATTTTTGGTCAACTTTGTGCGACATTATGGACACTAAGTTGAATAAGAGTACAAAATTTCAACCATAAACATATGGACAAACTGAGGTGGTCAACATGATAGTCATTCATCTTCTTAGAGGATATTGCAACAAACATCCCAAGTTGTGGGATGAACAATTGCATTACATACAACATGCATACAACAGGGCAAAGCATTCTTCCACAAACACATCGCCATTTGAGGCATGTTTTGGGTACTTACCAAGATCGCCATTGGACTTCATATTTGAGAAATATGTTGCTATTGATGGTCATAGTGACATCAATAAGGCAAGGAAATTCATTGATCAAATTTAGTTGATACATCACACAATGCAAGAACAACTTGAAAAGAGTTAAAGCAGCTACAAGGCAAGGCATGACAAACACCGTGTTGATCATAAAGTCCAAGTTGGAGACAAATTTTGGTTGTATATTAGAAAATAGAGACTTCAAAGGGAAGGTAAAAAGTTGAAGCCAACCTGTTATGGCCCTTTTAAAATTTTGGAAAAGATTGGTAATAATGCATTTAAGCTAGATTTACCTCCTTATATGCAAATATACTTTGTTGTTAATGTTGAGAATTTGAGATTGTTTGAGCCTCCTTTGATTGATGATCAAGGAGAGCATATTCAACTTCCATCAATAGATTATTTCTTGCGAGTGTTAGAGTCGGTCTAGTAGCCCTCCATCAGCGATCAAAGCTCTTTGCATTTGCATAGGTAGGTGTCTCATCAGTGTCATTTTTTGCATCCCATTAGGCATTCCATAACCCTGATGGAGGAGTTGGTGTCTTTTTCCCCCTCTTGGCATTGCTGGATCAAAGTCATTTCAGTCATTAAACTCTTTCAAGGTTGTCTTGTCTTGTCTTGAGGTCAAATTCCTAGGTCTAGGGTTTTGGTCAAGTTTGTCTTCAAGGTCATGTCTCTGAAGGTCAATAAATGTTCAGCAAGCCAGAGTGATGATTTTAAAGGTGTTTCTTCGCAAATTTCTATCTTGTACAGTTAATTTTCACCTTGGATTTAAAAACTCTGTTTTTAAAGCCAAGGGCATTTTTCAAATTTTTGTAAAAAGTGATGAAATTTCAAAAAACTTCCAAGGACAACATGTAACCCTGGCTCCCTTGCCAAGATCCCTTAGATGATATCCCTGCAAAAAGAATCGAGCAACAACATTAAATGAGTCAATTTCAGGACAAAGGAAACCAAAAAAGTCAAGTTTTTAAAGTGTCAATGGAAAAACATTAGAAAGTGGGTTGTGACATGAAATTTATTCAAAGCAAGGCTATAAAGGCTTTATTTCCCTCCATCAAGCTTCATTGTGCATCCAAGTGATAGAGAAATCAGTTGCAAGAGCGTTTGAGTGAATTTGGTGAGTTTGAGAGAGGAGCGACCCGTCAAGACTGGTGTGCGACCCATCAAGCGAGCTCGACCCGTCAGGGCACCTCCGCCAGTGCAAATTTTGTATGGGCACGACCCGTCAGGCACGTGAGACCAGTTGGGCAGTGCACGCGACCCATCAGCGTTCCCTCTATACAAAACCGCCAGCAAGCTGCTAAGGAACCACGATTTGCTAAATTTTGCAAGGTAGGACCTCAATCATGAAAAATTATTGCTTGCTACAGTTCAAGAAGATCATGATTGTATTTTTAAAGGTCTTCATTTTGCAAGTAAAAGTCTCCATTGTGCTTTTGGGTTTGAAGTTGTCAAAATTGCCAGGGTTTATTATGTTGTTTTGAGGTATCCCTTTTCTTTCCTATTGTCCACCTCCCATTACATATTCCTTATCATTTTATTTAAATTTCCCTTCCAAATTTGCTAAGAGCCTTAAACCCTACCCCTCTTCCCTAAAAAATAAAAACTCAAGTCCTAACCCTACCCCTCATTATGCCAATGTAAACAAATATATATCATGATGCATATGCAATAATTGTTGCAATGTTTTTCCCTTAAATCCTTGTTTTATATATTTATTCCCATTTTCCCTTTAGAAGTGCCCCTCCCCTAACATTCTCCTCATGTTCCTTGTCCCCTTGAAACAACATATAAATAAGCATTTTGCAGGCAGAAATAGCAGTACATTTTGGCCACTCTGCTCCTTAAACAATGTCAGAAACTGAAACCTATGAGCAGAGTGATGACCAGGCATCAACTTTAGAAATTGAGGTACAAAGGAGGCCTCATAAGGGAAAGGGTGGTCATCACAGGAGAGAGGAGCCCACCTCTTTGACAGA
>APFE031195449.1:0-33551 GCA_000404065.3 Pinus taeda | reverse complement strand
TTTCACTCGTTTTGGGGGTGTTACAAGAGATGAGCAGGGACGCATAAAGGAGATCTTTCATAGCCACTTGGGAAAAACCACTAATAACATGGTGGAACTCATGGTCTTAGAGCAATGCCTAGAATCCTGGTCGACTCAAATTCACACAAAGTCATCATTGAAGTAGATTCAAAGTTGATTATTAAAGTGGCCAAGAAAATGTACAATGGAACGGCACCGGATAAAGTGTCGAAACATTGGAGGCTATCGCAGGTCTTTCATCATATTTATACCCACCTACAAAACTTAAGAACCGTCAACTTTGTCCATGTGAAAAGAAAAGCAAATATGTTAGCTAATCGTCTGGTAAATGAAGGAGTGATTAGTAAGGGAGGTGATACTCGGCACATTTGGGAGTCAATACCCCCAGGCAATCTGTTTGAGGATTGTCTCTGTTAGGCTGCCAAAGATGTGGATCGATGGATCGACAGAATGGACCGATGATGCTCAGGAAACATGCGGGAGTACAAGGACACTTAACCTGGTCGCAAGTTGAATGGCAGCAGTCCGCAGATTCTATTGGCCTCAATCATGCAACGGATTTCGGGCCGGAATGAGATCGAAAATTAACCACTTGGATGGACCCGAAATCCTACAGTTTGACGTGCTCTAATCTTTTTCAGGTCTGGAATTTGGTTAATCATCATGCTAGTTTTCGGGCCGAAATCTTATCCAAAGGATTTCGAGCCGGAAAGAGTTTGAACGTTAACAACTTGGACGGACCCGAAATCCATTAGATTGAGGTGTTATATTCTTTTTCGGGTCCGGTCTTTTGTTATTTATCATGCTAGTGTTCGGACCGAAATGGTGGTGGACCATTGGATTAAGAAGGCTTTGATCAACGGCATTGGTTGATCGACGCTTTGGTTCGGGTCTGGGGAATTGGACCGAAGAAAATTTTCGGCGCAATTCGTTATATTTGAAGTCTGGTGGACTTCACAGTTTGTATATGAATTTGGTGAATGTGATCCTGTGTTAGACATGCGATCCTGGTTTGCTTAAGAGTAATTGTAACTCCGAGAGATATGGTTTGATCTTGGGTTTGTTAATCTTGTTGATGGTAATCGCACAACAGGATTGTTCTTGTGTTGGTCTTTGCACTGGTAAAGACGTGTATTATATGTACTGTACTTTTACAGTTAATAGAAGGTTCCATTCTTACTTGACCAAAAAAAAAAAAAAATGTTATATTATTAATGCCATAAAAATAATAATAGTATAAGTGAAACATATATAGATTAAAATTAAAGTATGTAACAATATTTTTTAACTATGGAATTTTCCCCCACTTTGGAGATTCTTAATCTATAAATAAGTTTTGTTACAACATCATGGGCCAATACCATGACTTATAGATATAACATACCTAAAAAACCATACCTCATTTCATATGACACTTGTTCATATAATATTTTTTTTAATTAATGAATTTAATTAAAATGGCAAATAAGACATAACTACTTTATAAATAAATTTCATTCTTTGATTTGAGTATCTACAAAGAATATTCTAGAATATTCCATGGATGTTAAATCTCTATATCCACCTAATAATTATTAATAATTAAATTAAAAATGTGGAAGCCATATTCCAAAATAGACATTCCTAGGCATAATTAGGTGGATGGTAGAGATTTAATCTTCATACAATATTATAGAATATTCTTAATAATATACACAAATCAAACGCTAACATTTATCTCCAAAGTAATTGTCATTTTTCCCTTTTAACTAAATTCATTAATTAAAAAAATGTTATATGGACAAGTGTCATATGAAATGACTTATGGTTTTTTGGGCATTTGGTATTAATAAGCCATGGTATTGTAAGTCTATTTGCATATTAACGATCTCATGAGTGAATAATTATGGTTAAATGTATATATGTTTAACTTGTATATTGATTGTTTTTATCAATAATAATAATAATAATTTTAAATAAAGTTATAATTTAGTTCATTTTTATGATTTTTGTAATTTTAAAGTGAGATGTTTGATTAATAAAGTGTTTTGATTGATGCTTATTATGGATTGATGCCTTACCAACCATTTAATTTATATGCTTGCACTATTAATAAAACTAAAGCCGACATATTAATTAAATGGCTAGTAAATGTATATACATTAGTCTATAATAGACATCAAACCACTTATTTCATATACTTCTCAAATTACTAAAATCAAAACAATCATAAAAATTAACTAAATTATAAGTTTATTTTAAATTAATAATATTATTATTAATGATAAATAGAATTAATATACAACTTAAATAGTCAAAACCCCATCTTCGCCTCAAGCGTGGGTGGCATAAGGATGCCTAGTCTTGGCTCAACCACTAGGGGATAAATGAGGATATCATCATGGGAAGCAATGATAGTGTCAAAGATACTATCAGCTTCAAATTTAAGGATAAGCTATGGGATGATAAAGAGCTGGAGGGTAAGAGGAAGCTAAGATATTATAAGGAGGCAACCAACCCCACCCTTGAGAACCAGAATTATCTTTCTATTTTGAACAACTCAAAGAAAAAGATTAACATTGCCAAGATTAGAACTAACTCTCATAAACTTCAGAGTGAAACCGAGTGGTGATCTACTCCCAAGACTCCCTAGGATGATAGAATTTTTCAGCTTTGCGATACTAAGAAAGTGGAGGATGAAAAACACTTTCTTTTAGATTGTTCGGCCCTTATTGACATCCACTCACATTTCTCTAACATTTGTCATAATTCCAATCTTCTTGACTTACTAAGTCAGCCCAGCTATAGTGATCTTGGTGCGCTCCTTTCACTTCTTTTTTCGCAGAGAAATAAGATCAATAATTACAATTAGATTCTCCTTCTTAAGGTTAGATAGACCGCATTGATCTTAGTGGATGTTAATCATCATCATCATCATCAGACATTTAAGAAAAGAAAATTCTTAATCATGAAGATTTATCCCATTTTATCATGAAAATTCTTAATATATAAATAGGTTTGATACAATACCATGGCTTATGAATGCCACATGCTCAAAGAACCATAACCCATTTCATGTGACACTTGTTTATATGCTATTTTTTTAATTAATTAATTTAATTAAAAGGGTAAAAGGAACATAACTACTTTGGAGATTCTAAAAGAGGTTTGTATCTCAAAAAATTCGATCTCTGTCAACTTTTAGTAGATCTGAAATTAAAATAGATTACATGGTATTTTTTAAAATAATAAATTAGATTTTAACAATAATATTAAATAACAAAACTATGTTGTATTTTAATTTTACATAATAATTTATTTAACTCATATTTAACTCATTTTGAAAAATGCTCTAATGGAAAAGGCGATTCCCACCCTTTCATAACAAGGCCGCATAGCTAGCGTTCCTTGCAGCTTAGTTTAATTACTGAACTTTGAAATGTCTGAACCTACTCCACATTTGAACAAGGGCTACAAAGTAGCTACTCTCACTTACTCTAAATATAGTTAAATCAGAGTAAAAAACAATAAAGATATACAACTTTTTATTAATAAAATTACATTTAAAGTAGCAAAATAATTGATATTGCATCAAAGATAATAAGAACTCTATTTGTGGATGTTTTTTCATATAAACTTTAATATCATATTTGCTCATTCTAATCTATTATTTGTATAGGCGAGGAACCACACTAGAAGCATGAATGTGATATGGATAATTTATAAAATATTTTGTATGAAGAAGATACCTCTAAAATAGGTTTTGATTAACTAATAAAAGAAGCCATGATAATGGTCATGTATATATTTTATTTTTCTTCGTGTTTTTTTTTGGTAAAAAAAATGTAGATGATAAGAAAAATAACATAATAAATGGAAGAGATAATAAAAGGGTACATTACATAACATACAATATATAGTATAATCCAAAACATGTAAAACATATAATGTATGGCCTTATAATCTCTACGTTTAAAATGAGAAAACTTTAAATAATAAACTATATTACAGTACATGGGAGTAAGATCTTAAAACAAAGAACATAAGTGGTGAATTTGAAGGTTCTTCACCAAATCAACTCCCATGCATTGAAATGCATTGCAAAACTTATGACGTGGGAATTAAATAATTCAACTACTGAATCATAAGAAATTGATGAGATTGTTTGAGTGATGTGATCTTTGCTTCCACTTATAAGAATAAAACAAGGATCATAAATGTATATTGTTCCAAAATCCACAATATGAATGTTATTCACTGTGAAAATGCCAAAACTTTATATTGACAGGGACTGACTGTCAAGTTTATTTCACCACCTTGATCCTCAAATATCACGCTAGAGATTATATTCAATGGTGAACTAAATAATACATTTGACAGTTGGCATATAGACATGTCTGACTGGTGCTCTCTCCACGAAGTTACACCTTGAGATTTCAAAACCTCATCTTCATTTATGGCTTGTATACTCAGTTGTTGGCTCTAACCACCATTGGGCATAATTCGAACCGTGTTAAATCAAGGATCTATTATCACAACTAACTTATTTCTCAGGGATTGTCATGGATCTGAGATATGCTTCCATTGATCTCACCAGAAAAGTTTGATCGTCAACGAATACGTTGGTGGAGATATGCATTATCTGCAAAAATAGCTGAGTGTAATTGGACGCAGTCTGAAACAGCACGGTGTCGAGCAAATGTAGGGTGGCGACAGAACAATGATACCATTGGCATGGATAGTGGAGTGTACTTCGAAGCTAGTCTGGAAAATCACAAATGCAAGATGGCGGCAGAAAAAATGATGACAGAATAAGAACCAAACCTCATCAACCAATCAACATGTAATAAAATAAAATAACATTATTAGAAAAAAATAAATTAATTTTATTTATAAAGTTAACTTTATAACTTGGTCTTTAATTTTTAGGTCAAACAGGCATTTTCAAATATGTTGTACCCTGCTGCCGCAGGGATAACAATAAGATACAAGCTAAAATCAATTTTAAAATTGTCATTTGAAGTCATTTGCACTTTGTTTACTATTTAAAGAGTGGAGTAAATTAACATTTTTTCAAAACGCTATTGAGAACCATAAATGTTTTTTGCATTCAAAATTTAAATCAGTGAATCATAAGTATCTTCTTGTATCTTTATTTTTTGTGAAATGTGTTTCACTTCCAATGTTATCATATATTATGGAATTTTATTTAATGAATGTTTGGCATATCATGTGTGTTCCTGACATACTATAAAACACTTGACTGCATATTTGAAAATATCTCTAAAATAACATTATTTAACCCCCTACTAATACGAACCCAATGCACTTTCCCAATTTGACATATCACGTGTGTTCGTGACATACTAAAAACTACCCTTAATTTGACTACATATTTGAAAATATCTCTAAAAGTAACATTATTTAACCCCCTACTAATACGAACCCAATACACTTTCCCAATTTAAAAATCCCCTACTTTCACAAAATATTGTAGGTATCTATTTTTTCATTAAATTTTTTTATACCCCTTTATATTTTTTTATTAATTTTGAACTCCATTTTTTATATCTATCAATAAAAAAATTATTTAGGGCATATTATATGCTCAATATATTATGTCATTTTTTCTTCAATATATATCCCCCAATATGAATGCACGTCGTATGGTATTTCTCCCCAGTGAAGCCACCATGCCATGCACCCTACGCAACATATTGAAAATCAAAATATCATCTATTCATGTTTATCTCAAATCTAAGATGAAAAAAACACATATATAGATAAAAACCGGATACAAGTATTTCCAAAGACAATAACCATGCTGAAACACGACCCTATGGTGAAATTGAAATGAAAAAAATCTCCAAATTTAATATAACGGATAACAAACACATGATCCATTGTAGACATAAACATACATGTGCCAACAACAATGATGGCTTGGCACCATTTCTCGTCTTAAGCATCTCTAGTGGTGAAAACCCCCATAATAATGGTCTAGGTTATTCAAGGCTGTCAAAATGTAACCATCTAAGTCTAACTCCAGCTTCCCTACCAAAAACTTGGAGGACTCAATCATTTTCTCCTCATCCTCCTCTCGAGATTGCTTGGCTCGTTCAACTACTTCGGCCATTTTCTACTTAATAGACTCTTTCCCCTTGATTGCCTTTTGTGCCATTTCACAAAAGTTTTCCTTACCTGCTCCTAGGCTTGTTCTAGGGTTTGATTCCCCTTAGCCTCCCAAGCCTCTTAGGCTCAATGGATTGCTTCAAAAAAATAAGAATTTTATGCTTTTGAATAGGTCATACGATGCCAGCAAAACCATGAGTTGTCAAAACCAAGAGTCCAAAAACCTTTAGTAATTTGATTGAATTAAAATGTTTAGATCACATAAATAATGATAATATAACAAGGCATACATCTCTTCCATATCTCGGAGCAATAAAATTATTCTAGAATATTATAAGGAGGTTAAATCCCTACCATACACTTAATAATTATTGATAATTAAATTAAAATTATATAAGCCTCATTCCAAAATAGGAATGCCTATGAACATAACTAGTGCATCCATATAAATAAAATGACTGGTAAATGTAGTAAGCATTAAAACACTTCCCTTATGATACATTTCACCTTGCTAAAAAAATCATCAAAAGTAGTTAAATTATAACTTTATTAGTATTATTATTATTATTTATAAAAAGAATAAATATAAAAATCATCAAAAGTAGCTAAAGTATAACTTTATTAGTATTATTATCATTATTTATAAAAAGAATAAATATATAAGTAAAACATATATATATTTAGAAAAACATAGAACAAGATTCTCAACCATGTATATTTAACCCCATTTTACCATGGAGATTCTTAATATATAAAAGGCTTTGTCACAATATAATGGGACAGTACCATGGCTTATCAATACCACATGCCAAAAAAATCACAACTCGTTTCTTTTGACACTTGTTCATATAACATTTTTTAATTAATTAATTTAATTAAAAGGATAAAAATGGCATAACTACCTTGGAGATAAAACTCAACATTTGATTTGTGCATAGTACTATGAATATTCTATGAAAGTTTAATCCATATCATCCACCTAATAATTATTGATAATTAAATTAAAATTCTAACCTATTGACTTAATTAATAGTATTCATACTATTATTACAAGAAATATTATTAATAATAACACTATAAATAGTACTAATAATAAAATTAATAGTATTATAGCTATAATAATAATATTAAAGTATTAATGTTAAAAGTATTAATAATAAAATTGATAGTAATAAAACTATTGTTAATAATAGTATATTAATAATAATAAAGTATAAAATAACAATAATAATAATAGAAGAATATAATAAATAGATAAAGTAGTTACCAAATGGGGTGAAAAACATCATTGAAGTGTGGGAAGGGATGACTCGGCTGCCATCATCCCCCTTGAGTGGGAGGCATCATTGTCCCAACCACCACATGACTCACACTCATTACCTTAATGATCCACGACAGGCTCAACATCATTACCTAGTTAATGACTTTGGTTGGAATTCGAGAGAATTCTCTCGATGATAGCTTGGTGAGTTATAATATGGGTTGGCGAAAGAATACCATTCTCGTCCTTGTCTAGTTGTGCTCATACCTTTCACTCTAGTAAATTCCTCCACACAAACCTAGTTACTGCTCCTGCATTGTTGTTTCCATTTTATTGAGGGGACATGATCAAGTCCTCTTGACTTGACCTCCCCATTGAGGTTAGTATTTGGCTCTTGCCTAATAAGAAAAATGGAATTTTAGAGATTTTAACTAGGGTGGTTGTCGAGTTGCGTTTAGGTACTCTGGAGAGGATGTATGTTGCTCTAGGCATGGAGCGTCCTTGTAATTGTTAGGCTGCATGGAAAGGCTACCAAGTCCTTACACCCTATCTATCACGGTGGCCACACTTAGGGATGCGTTGGAACTCAAGCATTTCAATGACCTAATTCTATTTGCATTGAATTTTACATTTATTATGGTTGCTACATTTAGATGTCAGTGGAGATGTCCTCATTTTTGGAACATATCCTAGTTTGGTATATGGGCAGGCTCGCTCTTGGCTTTGTGTCACTATGGATAGTTTGCCACTTTTCTTATTTGTTAATTGGTATTTTCTCTAGTATGAATTCTATGCCTTTGAAGGTTAGCTTTTCCCTAATTGGAGTTTCTCTTCCACAATTGTCACTACCTTGGGAAGGTTCTCTCTCTCTCCCCCCTATATTTCTTGACTATTTCCTCCCTTGCTTGAGCTCTTATAGACCCCACTTCCTTGTCTCTTGTTCGTTGCACCTTTACGGAATCTTCCTATGCATCCACCCTCTCATGGTCACCTTCACTCCTACTTGCCTCCTCTACCATGTCATGACAAAGAGCTTAGAGTTGTCATGGTTCCTCCAACAAAGTGGAAGGGAGCACAAGAGCTCATCTTCATGCTCACAATATGGCCCGCCGCTATCAAATCTACATTCCTAAGAATATTCAACAAGAAATTGATCATAATTTAACAAAGGTTCTTGCAAATAGGGATAAACTTACAGATGAAGAGCTATTGGCATTAGTTCCTGAATGGGTCCCTGGTTTGGGTCACACCTAAGCACACAAAATCTAGTACCTATGCACCATTTAGATTTATAATAACATCAAGGTACTTCTCATAAAAGTTATTATGGAGTGTAATGAGACTAAAAGAGAATTCTGCTACATTTGGATGAGCTCCAAATCAAGCACATAGATATGGGCCTCAAACATAGGGATATAAATCTTAGGCCATCTTAGATAAAAACCATTCTAAATCATGAAAAAGGTCCATCTTTTCCATGAACCTTAACTGAGCCCATTGGCATCTCCTTCTCTTCCTAAATAGCTCTCGTGGCCTAGAGTCTTGCTAGTTTAATTTCCAATCTAGGCAGTTATATGTTACCAGTTTAAAGTTTTGGGAAGCCATAGTTTTTTGTTTATGATCAGAATTTTAATGTATATGTTATCAACAATATAGATGTTAGTATACTTACCAACAATTAGTTCAACTAGTCCTCGTTTTTTCTTAAAATTTGGACAAAATATCTTCTTTTTTTTCCAATGTTCTGGTTTCCCTAATGGCAAGCCAATGAGGAAAATGATTGGTTATTGATGTAATATTTTTCATTGAGTCATAGAAGCTGCTTAATTTTAAAATAAAAGGATAAATTAGTAATATTAGTAAATACTACTAAATTGATAGGCTAGAACAATAAAATAATATTACCAATGGTATATAATATAAAAGTATAAATAATCAAGTTGACAAAGAAAGGAGAAAGACACCAAACCAAAATATTTGGAAAACATGAATCAACAAAAGAAAAGGAAACAAGATAAAACAAATAATTAATAAGAGAAGAAAAAATCCTTAGAGTTAAAACAAGCACAAAGAAAAAAGAAACAATCAGAAAAATCAAGGCCATAAAGAAGAGAGAAAGAAAAGGGAGACAAAGAACATGAAGAAAAGAAAACCCTAAAGAAAGTAAAAACAAGAGGGCCAAGAAAAGGAAGAATAAAAAAAGGAGCCAAGCAAAGAAGGAGAAGATTAGGGAACTAATCATTCATATGTTGAGGAGAAATTAAGCAACTATGGTGCTTTTATCTTTGGCTTTGAAATTCATTACACTCTCAAACTAAATAGCTTGGTTTGTGATATGGCATGGTGCATTATCTATATGAATGTATTGAATCAGTTGCAAGTAATGAATGTCCAGAAAACCCTACTTATAGTGTAAGGAGCCACCCTAGTCTTCTCATAATTTTTTAGGATGTGCTAACCCATGAACCACTTTCCCAACTTGCATTTAAGTCTATAAGTAAAGGTTTACACATATAAAAAAAGAACAATCTTATTTCTTTTCTTTTTCCTTCCAATTCTTTCAAATTAGAAATAAAATCTCCACCCTAACCCGTTGCAATGATGAAAGGAATTCTATTACACATTAGATCTTATCATCAAGGAGAGTATATTTCTAGGTTATGGATGCAAGGAGGAGGTAACCATATAATTTTGAGGTCCAAATCCACACTAACTTAGTACAGTGACAAAACTAGAACAAATGCTTGAATGTTTCGTATTTATGGTAGACAAAGAATTTAGATTAGAAACTCAAATATAATTAAGGAATTTTCCAAGAGGAAGGCTACGTAGAAGCAAGGACAAAGAAAACATGGTTTTTTGTGTTAAATTAAATCTTTCCACATTCTATATATCTAAAAAAGCTAGGAAGACTACTTAGAGGCCACCCTTTAGATTTTGTTTAACATGACATCATTGATAACCCCGGGGTTGAGTCACCATTACCCATAACAAGGATTTATTTCTAAAACCTTTTGATTGATTCCACCCTCGATCTTTCCACCAAGTAGTTGGATTGGGCATGCCTAACTTAGAAACAATTCATCTAAGACTAACGTTTGATTTTTCTCAATGTAGGCTTATTTGACATAACTAAAGCTTTGTTTCCAACATGTCCCATGGCTTCAATTAGTGTGTGTAATCCTCAAAGAGATCACTTCTTTCACAATGTTCTTTTTCAAACAGAGCCTTCATTGAGACCAAGCTATTTCTTCCAAGGATTTATCTTCATATTGGATTAGAGGAGACTACTAGATGCAATGCACCAAAATGAGTCATTTTTCTTGGAAAGGTGATGTTTTATAGCCTCTAAGGCCTTATAAATACTTTGAACTACAAAGGTACCTTGGATTTCGACTTTTGTCAGAGTTCACAACAACAAGGTATAATATTTGGCATTCCATAGTCTCTTTTTACCTAACAGGGTTCCTTGCAAGATGCAATTGCATTTGAGAACTTTCTAGTACTCTTAACCCTCATACCTCCACAATGTGAACCTCTTACTGTACACACAAATATTGAGCCTCTTTGAAAGAACATATCATCCATAACCTACCCCACTTGTTAGGGTTGCAATAGAACCTCTAGTTGGCTTGATTAAATCCTAGTTTTCCTTGTAGGTTGGTTGAGAGAAAGTCTTCAAGACAATTCTCAAGCCATTCATGTGCCATAATATATGGAATTCAACATGAATACTAGTACATGAATGAGCAATAACTAACACCTTTGAGAAAATATGGAATCTAGAGAATCCACTTATAAATTTTATTAGTTAATTGTTGCAATACCACCTGTTAAAGAGATTTCAACAAATTTTAGAAGGAAAAGGTGATCACTAGGAACTTAAAGGCCTAACCATGTTGAATCCATGACAACAATAGATTGGATAGCCAACCAAGAATGCCTCCCTACTCCAACCTATAGCATTGTGTTTTCGTCATTTGCAAATGATGCAAGAGCATCGGGACTTAGCCATCAATGTGAAAGCTTGTTCACATGTTGTGGCTAAACAGGTTGAAATTCATTGACTGATTGGTTAAAAATCAATTTTTACTGAGAGGGTTGGATCTCTCAAGAAATTAGTTAGAATTCATTATTGTAATAAGTTAGAGATTGTCTTATTTTAGATTCAGAGATAGAGTTGTTTGCATAGGTGTGAGAAAGAGCTAAGAAATTTAAGATTTGTTGTTAGATCTATTAAGAATAGAGATTTTGTTGTTAGATATTGTTAGAGTAATATTCGATTGATAAAAGAGAGGAAAAATGTAATGAGAGGAGAGGATTAAGGAGTGGAGTTAGTGGAGCGAGAGTAAGACAATGTGGACTATATTTTTTTTGAGACAGAGGTCTTCATTTTGTGTAATCAGGACAAGGCCAAGACTCTGTAATGTTATGAATGAAATTAATGTCATGTGCATAATTACATAAACGACCCGTGGAGGCCTTGAATGTTTTTTTTTCCCTATCTTTGGATGAAATTAGTGTTGGCTTTGGGTTTTCATTCTTTGCAGTAGAAACACCCATGGTTAAGGCAAATTTGTTGTAGTTTGGGTCTGCAAGCGGAAAACCCATTTACATAGAGAAACTGCACGAAACACTTAGCAGATTCGATAAAGTGGACTTGAAATAATATAAATGTTGCTTTTGGGTCCTCTTGGGTCCGACGTATAAATCGCATCGCATTGGAGGAAGGGAATCGACTTGTGAAATTGCCGAACTTTGATATCGCAACCTAACCGAACCGAAACAGTATAGGGACGATTGGATAGCCTATCGGGTCCACAAAGGCTATCACATCGGAGGTTTGAAGGGGAGGCGGTATATAGTAAAGTGAATATATGGCAATCGCTGATAGCGATTAGAGTTATCGTATCGGACCTCCGCCAAGGGATAGCGTCGATATAAGGGCCTTGCAACTGTCGATCGCCGATATTGCGATTCAATCGGAGCCATCCAATCGGCCAGATCTGGATTTGCGGAAATATTTATATAATCACTTTCCAAAGGGAAAAAAGCTCTGTTTTTGCATTTTTCAAAGGTATTTCGATCCCGAAAGAGAAAAGCATCGTTTAAGCCTTTTGACAGGCATTTAGGTTCTGAAAGGGAAAAAGGCATAGTTTTCAAGCCAAATGGTTGTTCGGCGGGGTGATTGTTGGGTTTTATAGATCCAACTGTGGATTAATTAAACCATTGTTTTACGTCTGCATCATTTGTGTTATCAGAGCAGAAGAGAGGGTTGTTTGCAGCAAAAATTCCGCCAAGGAGAGGCATCAGTCGA
The DNA here is from genome assembly GCA_000404065.3 of Pinus taeda. Classification (NCBI taxonomy): domain Eukaryota; kingdom Viridiplantae; phylum Streptophyta; class Pinopsida; order Pinales; family Pinaceae; genus Pinus; species Pinus taeda. The sequence goes on along the minus strand of APFE031195449.1, from coordinate 20,841 downwards.
GGAAGACCTGAGGCAAACACAGTTCTACTAGAAGAGGTCCGAAGTCTGCGTGTGAGAATGGAGACAATTGAGAAAGCCCAGAAAAGAGCACCTCATGAGGGAGATGAGAGCTCTTCAGAAGAATCTGCTGAGGAGGAAAGAGAGGAAGACAATGAAACTACTAAATTCATCAAGATGCTGGCGAAAGTAGGAGGAAAACCTAAGGTGAAAATCCCTATGTATGAAGGGTGTCTGAATGCAGAGGAACTAATGGATTGGATCAGATCCATAGACAAGTACTTTGATTATGAAGAGGTTGATGAGAAGAAGATGGTAAAGGTTGTAGTCACCAAATTGAAGGGTCATGTGGCTATCTAGTGGGGCGAGGTACAGACATCAAGAACGAGGAAACAGAAACCAAGATCAAGCAATGGGGAAAAATGGTAAGTAAACTAAAAGCCAAGTTTTTGCCTAAAGACTATCATTTGAATCTTTTTAAGCAATTGAAAAATTTAAGGCAAAAAGGAATGTCTGTTAAGGAATATACAGAAGAATTTTATAGATTGAATATTAGGGCAGGACATGTAGAAGATGACATGGAAAAAGTAGCTATATATATCAATGGATTAAGGTATGAGATATAAGATGAGATTAGCTTTTTAAGTTTGAAAACTATTGAAGATGCCTATCAATCAAGTTTGAAGGCAGAGGAGAGGATATTGAGAAAGCAGAATCAGAGGAATAGAGGAAGGAGCTCAGTGAGAGGTAGAGGAGCTACCAGATCCAGAGGACAATAGCATCCGCATGAAGCAGGAAGCTCAAGTAGCAAACCACCATAGAGGGGTGAAGCTAATAAAGGATGATTTGCACCCAGAGGAAGAGGGCGAGGAAGAGATGTTTGGTGTTATACATGTGGAGAGTGGGGACATATGTCATGGTACTGTCCTCATAATAAACGAGCAAATCAAAGTAATGCAAATGTGGCTGATGAAAAGCTAGAACCACCTCAACTTATGGAGAAAGAAGAACCCCCTGAAGAAGTTGAATCATTGTTATTAAGAAGAACTTTGCTTAGAACATAGAAGGAGACTGGAGAACCTACGCAGAGGAAGAACTTGTTCAGAACCACCTGTAAATCAAAAGGTAAGTGTTGTAAAGTAATAATTGACAGTGGAAGCACTGACAATCTTGTGTCCACAGAGATGGTGGATAAGCTTGGGTTAGCAGAGACATAACATCCTACACCCTACAGAGTTTCTTGGTTACAGAAGGGGCGTCAAGTCATTGTGATAGAAAAATGCAATGTTGAGATACAAATTGGTACGTATAAAGATGTGATTTTATGCGATGTAATGCCCATGGATGTATGTCATATATTATTGGGGAGACCGTGGCATTTTGATCGGAAAGCGATTCATGACGGGAGGAGAAACACCCACACCATGGAAAAGGATGGAATTAAGCACACGTTATTGCCATTGAAGAATGATGTTGATAAAGGTACGCCTAGAAATAGTATTATGTTGATAAGTGGAAAAGAATTGCTACAGGAGGTAGTGAAAAGCGAGGAGTTGCATTTTGCTATAGCAGGAAGGCCAAAGGTAATCTTAACTTCCACAAATTTAGATGATCTTCCAGAAGAAGTTAAAGTTATGTTAGATGATTTTGTTGATATCATTGTGGATTAATTACTTAATGCATTACCACCGATTAGAAGTATTAGCCATCATATCGATCTAATACCAGGGGCAAGCTTACCAAATAAAGTTGCGTATAGGCTAACTCGTCAAGAAAACGCAGAAGTTGGAAGGCAAGTATAGGAGCTGATGGATAAGGGGCTAATTAGAGAAAGTCTTAGCCCATGTGCTGTACCAACAGTACTCAGTCCGAAGAAAGGAGGGGAATGGCGCATGTGCACGGATTCCAGAGCTATCTACAAGATCATAATAAGGTACAAATTTCCTTTGCCACACATGGATGATTTAATGGACTGTTTAAGTGGATCCAAATACTTTACTAAGATAGATTTGAAGAGTGGGTATCATTAGATAAGATTTCGAGAAGGTGATGAATGGAAAACTGCATTCAAAACAAATAGTGGATTTTATGAGTGGTTAGTGATGCCTTTTGGACTCACTGATGCACCCAACACATTCATGAGGTTAATGAATGAAGTCTTGAAGGAGTATGCAGGTAAATTTGTTATTTTTTACCTTGATGATATTTTGATTTTTAGTGAAAGTAAAGAGGAGCATTTAGAACATATTAAGTTGGTCTTAAGAACTCTGAAAAAAGTGAAACTACTAATAAATTTGAAGAAGTGTAGTTTCATGAAGGAGCAGCTGGTGTACTTGGGATTTGTAGTTTCTAAAGTAGGCTTGAAGATGGATCCGGAAAAATTCCAAGCAATTTGGAACTAGCCTACTCCCAGAAGCATATTTGAGGTAAGAAGCTTCCACGGACTTGCAAGTTTTTACAGAAAGTTTATAAGAGGTTTTAGTCAAATTTGTGCACCAATCCTTGAGACAATCAAGGAGATCAATCAGCCATTTCGATGGATAGAAGCAGCAGACATAAATTTTGACTTTCTAAAGAAGAAAATCACAGAAGAGCCAATTTTAGCATTGCCTAATTTTGAGAAAGTCTTTAAAGTAGAAACAGATTCTAGTGGGGTAGCAGTTGGTGCAGTTTTGAGTCAGGAGCAAAGGCCAATAGCATATTTCAATGAGAAATTGAATGATGCAAAGAAGAAATAATCTTCTTATGATAAGGAGTTTTATGATATTGTGCAGGCTTTGAAAAAGTGGAGACATTACTTTCCAAAAGAATTCATATTATATTCAGAGAATCATGCCTTACAGTTTATCAATAACCGGCCGAAGCTGAATCAGAAGCATGCCAAGTGGGTAGAATTTTTGCAGAGTTTTACTTTTGTAATAAAGCATAATAGTGGTAAGTCTAATAAAGTAGCAGATGCATTGAGCAGAGTAAGTTTTATTATGCAAGAGTTCAAAGAGGGTGTTGTAAGATTTGAGGAAATGATTGAAATGTACAAGGATGATGAAAATTTCAGAGATATCTACACAACAGTTCAAAATCCAATGAGCCATAACAAAAGTCAGTGGATGGACTACCTCATTCAAGGAGGCTTATTATTTAAAAGCAACAAGTTGTGTATTCCCAAATGTTCCATGAGGGAAAGCATAATTAAAGAGAAACATAGTGCAGGGTTATCTGGTCATTTTGGACAAGATAAAACCTTCGCTTAGGTGAATGCTTTTTATTATTGATTGAAAATGCAAACTGATGTTAAGAAGTTTGTTGAGAAATGTAGGATATGTCAGCATGCAAAAGGAAGGAGTTAGAATGCAGGTCTGTATCAGCCATTGCCAATACCAGACCGACCATGGGATGTAGTCAGCATGGATTTTGTTCTAGGATTACCAAAATCCCAATGAGGAAATGATTCTATTTATGTTGTAGTAGATAGATTTTCTAAAATGGCACATTTCATAGCATGTAGGAAAACTAGTGATGCAACACACATAGCTAATTTATTATTTTCAGAGATTGTGAGATTGCATGGGTTACCTGTAAGTATTGTATCTGATCGAATACCAAGTTTGTAGGGCATTTCTGAAGGACACTTTGGAAGAAACTGGTAGCTAACCTCAGTTTTAGTTCAGCATACCATCCTCAAATAGATGGATAAATTGGAGTAGTGAACAAGAGCTTGGGGAATATATTAAGGAGTTTAGTATATCAGAATCCCAAACAGTGGGATTTGGCACTAGCTCAAGCTGAGTTCGCTTACAATGATACTCCAAACCGAAGCACTCGAATGAGTCCATTTCAAATTGTCTTTGGAATGCACCCAAGAGGTGTGTATGAGCTCAGGAATTTGGGAAAACAGGAAACCATGAGTGCAAGTGCTGGAGAATTTACAGAACATATGCAGAGATTACAAGAAGAAGTCAAGAGCAAATTGCAGGAAAGCAGTAAAAAATACAACAAATGATAGATCTGAAAATAAGAGAAAAGGAGTTCCAAGTAGGCGATTTAGTAATGGCATATTTGAGGAAAGAGAGATTTCATACTAAAACTTACAACAAGCTAAAAATGAAAAACATAGAACATTGTAAAATTATAAGAAAATTTTCAGCCAATGCATATGAGATTGAGATACCAGAAGGGATTGGAATATACCTTGTATGAAGAAGATACCTCTAAAACAGGTTTTGATTAACTAATAAAAGAAGCCATGAGAATGGTCATGTATATATTTTATTCTTCTTTGTGTTTTTTTTGTGGTAAAAAAAAATGTAAATGCTAAGAAAAATAACATAATAAATGGAAGAGATAATAAAAGGGTACATTACATAACATACAATATATAGTATAATCCAAAACATGTAAAACATATAATGTATGGCCTTATAATCTCTACGTTTAAAATGAGCAAACTTTAAATAGTAAACTATATTATAGTACATGGGAGTAAGATCTTAAAACAAAGAACATAAGTGGTGAATTTGAAGGTTCTTCACCAAATCAACTCCCATGCATTGAAATGCATTGCAAAACTTATGACGTGGGAATTAAATAATTCAACTACTGAATCATAAGAAATTGATGAGATTGTTTGAGTGATGTGATCTTTGCTTCCAATTATAAGAATAAAACAAGCATCATAAATGTATATTGTTCCAAAATCCATAACACGAATGTTATTCACTATGAAAATGTCAAAACTTTATATTGACAGGGACTCCTCGAATATCACATTAGAGATTATATTCAATGGTGAACTGAATAATACATTTGACAATTGGCATATAGAAACGTCTGACTGGTGCTCTCTCCATGAAGTTACACCTTGAGATTTCAAAACCTCATCTCATTTATGGCTTGTATACTCAGTTGTTGGCTCTAACCACCATTGGGCATAATTCAAACCGTGTTAAATCAAGGATCTATTATTACAACTAACTTATTTCTAAGGGATTGTCATGGATCTGAGAGATGCTACCATTGATTTCACCAGAAAAGTTTGATCGTCAACGAATACGTTGGTGGAGATATGCATTCTCTGCAACAATAGCTGAGTGTACTTGGACGCAGTCTGAAACAGCACGGTGTCGAGCAAATGCAGGGTGGCGACAGAACAATGATACCATTGGCATGGATAGCAGAGTGTACTTCGAAGCTAGTCTGGAAAATCACAAATGCAATATGGCGGTAGAAACAATAATGACAGAATAAGAGCCAAACCTCATCAACCAATCAACATGTAATAAAATAAAATAAAATTATTAGAAAGAAATAAATTAATTTTATTTATAAAGTTAACTTTATAACTTGGTCTTTAATTTTTAGGTCAAACGGGCATTTTCAAATGCGTTGTACCCTGCGGCTGCAGGGATAACAACAAGATACAAGGTAAAATCAATTTTAAAATTGTCATTTGAAGTTATTATGCAGTTTGTTTACTATTTAAAGCGTGGAGTAAATTAACATTTTTTCAAATTGTTGTTCGAAACCATGAATGTTTTTTGTATTCAAATTTTAAATCAGTGAATCATAAGTATCTTCTTGTATCTTTATTTTCTGTGAAATGTGTTTCACTTCCAATGTTATCATATATTATGGAATTTTATTTAATGAATTTTTGGCATATCATGTGTGTTCCTGACATACTAAACAACATTTGACTCCATATTTGAAAATATCTCTAAAAATAACATTATTTAACCCCCTACTAATACGAACCCAATGCACTTTCCCAATTTGACATATCATGTGTGTTCGTGACATACTAAAAACTACCCTTAATTTGACTACATATTTGAAAATATCTCTAAAAGTAACATTATTTAACCCCCTACTAATACGAACCCAATACACTTTCCCAATTTAAAAATCCCCTACTTCCACAAAATATTGTAGGTATCTATTTTTTCATTAATTTTTTTTATACCCCTTTATATTTTTTCATTAATTTTGAACTCCATTTTTTATATCTATCAATATAAAAATTATTTGGGGCATATTATATGCTCAATATATTATGTCATTTTTTCTTCAATATATATCCCCCAATATGAACACCCGTCGTATGGTATTTCTCCCCAGTGAAGCCACCATGCCATGCACCCTACACAACATATTGAAAATCAAAATATCATGTATTCATCTTTATCTCAAATCCAAGATGAAAAAAACACATATATAGAAAAAAACCGAATACAGATATTTCCAAAGACAACAACCATGCTGAAACACGACCCTATGGCGAAATTGAAATGAAAAAAATCTCCAAAATTTATATAACGGATAACAAACACCTGATCCATTATAGACATAAACATACATGTGCCAGCAACAATGATGGCTTGGCACCATTTCTCATCTTAAGCATCTCTAGTGGTGAAAACCCCAATAGTAATGGTATGGGTGGTTCCATGCTTGTCAAAATGTAGCCATCTAAGTCCAATTCCAGCTTCCCTACCAAAATCTTGAAGGACTCAATCATTTTCTCCTCATCCTCCTCTCAAGATTGCTTGGCTCGTTCAGCTACTTCGGCCATTTTCTGCTTAACAGATTCTTTCGTCTTGATTGCCTTTTGTGCCATTTCACAAAATTTTTCCTTACCTGCTCCTAGGCTTGTTCTAGGGTTTGATTCCCCTTAGCCTCCCAAGCCTCTTAGGCTCAATGGATTGCTTCAAAAAAATAAGAATTTTATGCTTTTGAATAGGCCATACGATGCCAGAAAAACCATGCGTTGTCAAAACCAAGAGTCCAAAAACATTTAGTAATTTGATTGAGTTAAAATGTTTAGATCACATAAATAATGATAATATAACAAGGCATACATCTCTTCCATTCTGGGTTGGAGAACACCTCTAGATGCAACGAGTCAAAATGCAAGACATTACAACATCTCTTCCATATGGATGTCGCTTCTCTCAGAGCAATAAAATTATTTTAGAATATTATAAGGAGGCTAAATCCCTACCATACACTTAATAATTATTGATAATTAAATTAAAATTATATAAGCCTCATTCCAAAATAGGAATGCCTATGAACATAACTAGTGCATCCATATAAATAAAATGACTGGTAAATGTAGTAAGCATCAAAACACTTCCTTTATGATACATTTCACCTTGCTAAAAAAATCATCAAAAGTAGCTAAACTATAACTTTATTAGTACTATTATCATTATTTATAAAAATAATAAATATATAAAAATATATATATATATATATATATATATATATATATATATATATATATATATATATATATATATTTAGAAAAACATAGAACAAGATTCTCAACCATGTATATTCAACCCCATTTTACCACGGAGATTCTTAATATATAAAAGACTTTGTTACAATATAATGGGACAGTACCATGGCTTATCAATACCACATGCCAAAAAATCACAACTCGTTTCTTTTGACACTTGTTCATATGACATTTTTAATTAATTAATTTAATTAAAAGGATAAAAATGACATAACTACCTTGGAGATAAAACTCAACATTTGATTTGTGCATAGTACTATGAATATTCCATGAAATTTTAATCCATATCATCCACCTAATAATTATTGATAATTAAATTAAAATTCTAACCTATTGACTTAAGTAATAGTATTCATACTATTATTACAAGAAATATTATTAATAATAACACTATAAATAGTACTAATAATAAACTTAATAGTATTATAGTTATAATAATAATATTAAAGTATTAATGTTAAAAGTATTAATAATAAAATTGATAGTATTAAAACTATTGTTAATAATAGTAGTATTAATAATAATAAAGTATAAAATAACAATAATAATAATAGAAGAATATAATAAATAGATAAAGTAGTTACCAGATGGGGTGAAAAACATCATTGAAGTGTGGGAAGGGATGACTTGGTTGCCATCACCCCCCTCGAGTGGGAGGCATCATGGTCCCAACCACTGCATGACTCACACTCATTACCTTGATGATCCACGACACGCTCAACACCATTACCTAGTTAATGACTTTGGGTGGCATTCGAGAGAATTCTCTTGATGATAGCATGGTGAGTTATAATATGGGTTGGCGAAAGAATACCATTCTCGTCCTTGTCGAGTTGTGCTCATACCTTTCACTCTAGTAAATTCCTCCACACAGACCTAGTTTCTGCTTCTGCATTGTTGTTTCCATTTTATTGAGGGGACATGATCAAGTCCTCTTGACTTGACCTCCCCATTGAGGTTAGTATTTGGCTCTTGCCTAATAAGAAAAATGGAATTTTAGAGATTTTAACTAGGGTGGTTTTTGGGTTGCATTTAGGTACTCTGGAGAGGATGTATGTTGCTCTAGGCATGGAGCACCCTTGTAATTGTTAGGTTGCATGGAAAGGCTACCAAGTCCTTACACCCCATCTATCATGGGGGCCACACTTAGGGATGCGTTGGAACTCAGGCATTTCAATGAACTAATTCTATTTGCATTGAGTTTTACATTTATTATGGTTGCTACATTTAGATGTCAGTGAAGATGTCCTCATTTTTGGAACATATCCTAGTTTGGTATAGGGGCAGGCTCACTCTTTGCTTTGTGTCACTATGGATAGTTTTCCACTTTTCTTATTTGTTTATTGGTATTTGCTCTAGTATGAATTCTAAGCCTTTGAAGGTTAGCTTTTCCCTAATTGGAGTTTCTCTTCCACAATTGTCACTACCTTGGGAAGGTTCTCTCCCTCTCTCTCTCTCTCTCTCCTATATTTCTTGACTATTTCCTCCCTTGCTTGAGCTCTTAAAGACCCCACTTCCTTGTCTCTTGTTCGTTGCACCTTTAGGGAATCTTCCTATGCATCCACCCTCTCACGGTCACCTTCACTCCTCCTTGCCTCCTCTACCATGCCATGACAAAGAGCATGGAGTTGTCATGGTTTCTCCAACAAAGTGGAAGGGAGCACAAGAGCTCATCTTCATGCTCACAATGTGGCCCGTCGCTATCAAATCTACATTCCTAAGAATATTCAACAAGAAAATGATCGTACTTCAACAAAGGTTCTTGCTAATAGGGATAAACTTATTGATGAAGAGCTATTGGCATCAATTCCTGAATGGGTCCCTGGTCTGGGTCACAACCAAGCACACAAAATCTAGTACCTATGCACCATTTAGATTTATAAGAACATCAAGGTACTTCTCATCAAAGTTATTATGGAGTGTAATGAGACTAAAAGAGAAATTCTGCTACATTTGGATGAGCTCCAAATCATGTACATAGATATGGGCCTCAAACATAGGGATATAACTCTCAGGCCAACTTAGATCAAAACCATTCTAAATCATGGAAAAGGTCCATCTTTGCCATGAACCTTAACTCAACCCATTGGCATCTCCTTCTCTTCTTGAATAGCTCTTGTTGCCTACAGTCTTGCTAGTTTAATTTCCAATCTAGGCAATTATATGTTACCAGTTTAAAGTTTTGGGAAGCCATAGTTTTTTGCTTATGATCATAATTTTAATGTATATGCTATCAACAATATAGATGTTAGTAGACTTACCAACAATTAGTTCAACTAGTTCTCGTTTTTTCTTACAATTTGCACAAAATATCTTCTTTTTTTTCCAATGTTCTGGTTTCCCTAATGGCAAGCCAATGAGGTAAATGAGTGGTTATTGATGTAATATTTTTCATTGAGCCATAAAAGCTGCTTAATTTTAAAATAAAAGGATAAATTAGTAATATTAGTAAATACTACTAAATTGATAGACTAGAACAATAAAATACTAGTAGTGGTATATAATATAAAAGTATAAATAATCAAGTTGACAAAGAAAGGAGAAAGACACCAAACCAAACTATTTGGAAAACATGAATCAACACAAGAAAGGGAAACAATATAAAACAAATCATTAATAAGAGAAGAAAAAAAAATAAGAGTTAAAACAAGCACAGAGAAAAAAAGAAACAATCAGAAAAATCAAGGCCATAAAGAAGAGAGAAAGAAAAGGGACACAAAGAACATGAAGAAAAGAAAACCCTAAAGAAAGTAAAAACAAGAGGGCCAAGAAAAGGAAGAATAAAAAAAGGAGCCAAGCAAAGAAGGAGAAGATTAGGGAACTGATCATTCATATGTTAAGGAGAAATTAAGCAACTATGGTGCTTTTATCTTTGGCTTTGAAATTCATTACACTCTCAAACTAAATAGCTTGGTTTGTGATATGGTATGGTGCATTATCTATATGAATGTATTGAATCAATTGCAAGTAATGAACGTCCAGGAAACCCTACTTATAGTGTACAGAGCCACCCTAGTCTTCTCACAATTTCTTAGGATGTGCTAACCCATGAACCACTTTCCCAACTTGCATTTAAGTCTATAAGTAATGGTTTACACATATAAAAAAAGAACAATCTTATTTCTTTTCTTTTTCCTTCCAATTCTTTCAAATTAGAAATAAAATCTCCACCCTAACACGTTGCAATGATGAAAGGAATTCTATTACACATTAGATCTTATCATCAAGGAGAGTATATTTCTAGGTTATGGATGCAAGGAGGAGGTAACCATATAATTTTGAGGTCCAAATCCACACTAACTTAGTACAGTGAAAAAACTAGAACAAATGCTTAAATGTTTCGTATTTATGGTAGACAAAGCATTTAGATTAGAAACTCAAATATAATTAAGGAATTTTCCAAGAGGAAGGCTACGTAGAAGCAAGGACAAAGAAAACATGGTTTTTTTGTGTTAAATTAAATCTTTCCACATTCTATATATCTAGAAAAGCTAGGAAGACTACTTAGAGGCCACCCTTTAGAGTTTGTTTAACATGACATCATTGATAACCTCGGGGTTGAGTCATTGTTACCCATAACAAGGATTGTATTTCTAAAACCTTTTGATTGATTCCACCCTCGGTCTTTCCACCAAGTAGTTGGATTGGGCATGCCTAACTTAGAAACAAGTCATCTAAGACTAACGTTTGATTTTTCTCAATGTAGGCTTATTTGACATAACTAAAGATTTGTTTCCAACATGTCCCATGGCTTCAATTAATGTGTGTAATCCTCAAAGAGATCACTTCTTTCACAATGTTCTTTTTCAAACAAAGCCTTCATTGAGACTGAGCTATTTCTTCCAAGGATTTATCTTCATATTGGATTAGAGGAGACCACTAGATGTAATGCACCAAAATGAGTCATTTCTCTTGGAAAGGTGATGTTTTATAGCCTCGAAGGCCTTCTAAATACTTTGAACTACAAAGGTACCTTGGATTTCGACTTTGGTCAGAGTTCACAACAACAAGGTATACTATTTGGCATTCCATAGTCTCTTTTTACCTAACAGGGTTCCTTGCAAGATGCAATTGCATTGGAGAACTTTCTAGTACTCTTAACCCTCATACCTCCACAATGTGAACCTCATACTGTACACAGAAATCTTGAGCTTTTTTGAAAGAACAAATCATCCATAACCTACCCCACTTCTTAGGGTTGCAATAGAACCTCTAGTTGGCTTGATTAAATCCTAGTTTTCCTTGTAGGTTGGTTGAGAGAAAGTCTTGAAGACAATTCTCTAGCCATTAATATGCAATAATATATGGAATTCAACATGAATACTAGTACATGAATGAACAATAGATAACACCTTTGAGAAAATATGGAATCTAGAGAATCCACTTATAAATTTTATTAGTTAATTGTTGCAATACCACCCGTTAAAGGGATTTCAACAAATTTTAGAAGGAAAAGGTGATCATTAGGAACTTAAAGGCCTAACCATGTTGAATCCATGACAATAATAGATTGGATAGCCAACCAAGAATTCCTTCCTACTCCAACCTATAACATTATGTTTTCGTCATTTGCAAATGATGCAGGCGCATTGGGACTTAGCCAACAATGTGAAAGCTTGTTCACATGTTGTGGCTAAACCGGTTGAAATTCATTGACCGATTGGTCAAAAATAGGTTTTTACTGAGAGGGTTGGATCTCTCAAGGAATTAGTTAGAATTCATTATTGTAATAAGTTAGAGACTGACTTATTTTAGATTCAGAGATAGAGGTTTTTGCATAGGTGTGAGAAAGAGCTAAGAAATAGAAGATTTGTTGTAAGATCTATTAAGAATAAAGATTTTGTTGTTAGATATTGTTAGAGTAATATTCGATTGATAAAAGAGAGGAAAAATATAATGAGAGGAGAGGATTAAGGAGTGGAGTTAGTGGAGCAAGAGTAAGACAACGTGGATTGTATTTTTTTTGAGACAGAGGTATTCATTTTGTGTAATCAGGCCAAGGTCGAGACTCTGTAATGTTATGAGTGAAATTAATTTCGTGTGCATAATTACATAAACGGCCCATGGAGGCCTTGAATGTTTGTTTTTCCCTGTCTTCGGATGAAATTGGTGTTGGCTCTGTGTTTTCATTCTTTGCAATAGAAACACCCGTGGTTAAGGCAAATTTGGTGTAGTTTGGGTCCTCAAGCGGAAAACCCATTTACACAGAGAAACTGCACGAAACACTTATCGGATTCGATAAAGAAGACTTGAAATAATATAAATGTCGCTTTTGGGTCTTATCAGGTCTGACATATAAATCGCATCGCATCGGAGGAAGGGAATCGGCTTGTGAAATCACCGAACTCTGATATCGCAACCTAACCGGATCGAAACAGTATAGGGACAACTGGATAGCCTATTGGGTCCACAAAGGCTATCGCATCGGAGGTTTGAAGGGTTGGAGGTATATAGTAAAGCAGATATATGGCAATCATCGATAGCGATTAGAGTTATCGCATCGGACCTCCGCCAAGGGATAGCGCCGATATAAGGGCCTTACAACTGTCGATCGCCGATATTGCGATTCAATCTGAGCTGTCCGATCAGCCAGATCTGGATTTGCGGCAATATTTATATAATCTCTTTCCAAAGGGAAAAAAACTCTATTTTTGAATTTTTCAAAGGTATTTCGGTCCCGAAAGAGAAAAGAATTGTTTAAGCCTTTTGACAGGCCTTTAGGTTCTGAAAGGGAAAAATGCATAGTTTTCAAGCCAAAGGGGTGTTCGGCAGGGTGATTGTTGGGTTTTATAGATCCAACTGTGGATTAATTAAACCATTGTTTTCCGTTTGCGTCATTTGTGGTATCAGAGCAGAAGAGAGGGTTGTTTGCAGCGAAAATGCTGCCAAGGAGAGGCATCGGTCGAGGAAGACCTGAGGCAAACACAGTTCTACTAGAAGAGGTCCGGAGTCTGCGTGTGAGAATGGAGACAATTGAGACAGCCCAGAGAAGAGCACCTGGTGAGGGAGATGAGAGCTCTTCAAAAGAATCTGTTGAGGAGGAAAGAGTAGAAGACAATGAAATTGCTAAAGTCAACAAGATGTTGGCAAAAGTAGGAGGAAAGCCTAAGGTGAAAATCCTTATGTATGAAGGGAGTCTGAATGCAGAGGAACTAATGGATTGGATTAGATCCATAGACAAGTACTTTGATTATGAAGAGGTTGATGAGAAGAAGATGGTGAAGTTTGCAGTCACCAGATTGAAGGGTTATGCGGCTATCTGGTGGGACGAGGTACAGACATCAAGAACGAGGAAAGGAAAATCCAAGATCAAGCAATGGGACAAAATGGTAAGTAAACTGAAAGCCAAGTTTTTACCTAAAGACTATCATTTGAATCTTTTTAAACAATTTCAAAATTTAAGGAAAAAAGGAATGTTTATTAAGGAATATACAAAAGAATTTTATTAATTGAGTATTAGGATAGGACATGTAGAAGATGAGATGGAAAAAGTAGCTAGATATATCAATGGATTAAGGTATGAGATACAAGATGATATTAGCTTTTTAAGTCTGAAAACTATTGAAGATGCCTATCAATCAAGTTTGAAGGCAGAGGAGAAGATATTGAGAAAGCAGAATCAGAGGAATAGAGGAAGGAGCTCAATGAGAGGTAGAGGAGCTACCAGATCCAGAGGACAACAACATCCACATGAAGCAGGTAGCTCAAGTAGCAAACCACCATAGAGGGGTGAAGCTAACAGAGGAAGATTCACACCCAGAGGAAGAGGGCGAGGAAGAGATGTTCGGTGTTATACATGTGGAGAGTGGGGACATATGTCATGGGAATGTCCTCATAATAAACCAGCAAGTCAGAGGAATGCAAATGTGGCTGAGGAAAAGCCAGAACCAACTCGACTTATGGAGAAAGAAGAACCCCCCGAAGAAGGTGAATCACTGTTATTAAGAAGAACTTTGCTTAGAATAGAGAAGGAGACCTGGAGAACCTGCGCAGAGGAAGAACTTGTCCATAACCACCTGTAAATCAAAAGGTAAGTATTGTAAAGTAATAATTGACAGTGGAAGCACTGACAATCTTGTGTTCATAGAGATCGTGGATAAGCTTGGGTTAGCAAAGACAGTACATCCTACACCCTACAGAGTGTCTTGGTTACAGAAGGGGCATCAAGTCATTGTGACAGAATAATGCAATGTTGAGATACAAATTGGTACGTATAAAGATGTGATTTTATGATATGTAATGCCCATGGATGTATGTCACATATTATTGGGGAGACCGTGGCATTTTGATCGGAAAGCGATTCATGAAGGGAGGAGAAACACCCACACCATAGAGAAGGATGGAAGTAAGCACACGTTGTTGCCATTGACGAATGATGCTGATAAAGGTACGCCTGGAAATAGTATTATGTTGATAAGTGGAAAAGAATTGCTAGAGGAGGTAGTGAAAAGCGAGGAGTTGCATTTTGCCATCATGGGAAGGCCAAAGGTAATCTTAACTTCCACAAATTTAGATGATTTGCCTAAAGGAGTTAAAGTTCTGTTAGATGATTTTGCTGATATCATTGTGGATGAATTACTTAATGCATTACCACCGATTAGAAGTATTAGCCATCATATCGATCTAATACTAGGGGCAAGCTTGCCGAATAAAGCTGTGTATAGACTAACTCCTCAAGAAAACATAGAAGTTGGAAGGCAAGTATAGGAGCTGATGGATAAGGGGTTGATTAGAGAAAGTCTTAGCCCATGTGTTGTACCAACAATACTCAGTCTGAAGAAAGGAGGGGAATGGTGCATGTGCACAGATTCCAGAGCTATCAACAAGATCACAATAAGGCACAGATTTCCTTTGCCACGCATGGATGATTTAATGGAATGTTTAAGTAGATCCAAATACTTTACTAAGATAGATTTGAAGAGTGGGTATCATCAGATAAGAATTCAAGAAGGTGATGAATGGAAAACTGCATTCAAAACAAATAGTGGATTGTATGAGTGGTTAGTGATGCCTTTTGGACTCACTGATGCACCCAACACATTCATGAGGTTAATGAATGAAGTCTTGAAGGAGTATGCAGGTAAATTTGTTATTGTTTACCTTGATGATATTTTGATTTTGAGTAAAAGTAAAGAGGATCATTTAGAACATCTTAAGTTGGTCTTAAGAACTCTGCAGAAAGAGAAACTACTAATAAATTTGAAGAAGTGTAGTTTCATGAAGGAGGAGCTGGTGTACTTGGGATTTGTAGTTTTAAAGCGGGCTTGAAGATGGATCCGGAGAAAGTCCAAGCAATTTGGAACTGGCCTACTCCCAGAAGCATATTTGAGGTAAGAAGCTTCCACAGACTTGCAAGTTTTTACAGAAAGTTTATAAGAGGTTTTAGTCAAATTTGTGCACCAATCCTTGAGACAATCAAGGAGATCAAACAACCATTTCAATGGATAAAAGCAGAAGACAAAAAATTTAATTTGCTAAAGAAGAATATCATAGAAGAGCCAATTTTAGCATTGGCTAATTTTGAGAAAGTCTTTCAAGTAGAAACGGATTCTAGTGGGGTAGTAGTTGGCGCAGTTATGGGTCAGGAGCAAAGGCCAATAGCATATTTCAATGAGAAACTGAATAATGCAAAGAAGAAATATTCTTCTTATGATAAGGAGTTTTATGTTATTGTGCAGGCTTTGAAAAAGTGGAGACATTACTTGATTCCAAAAGAATTCATATTATATTCAGACAATCATGCCTTACAGTTTATCAATAACCGGCTGAAGCTGAATTAGAAGCATGCCAAGTGGGTAGAATTTCTGCAGAGTTTTACTTTTGTAATAAAGCATAAGAGTGGTAAGTCTAATAAAGTAGCAGATGCATTGAGCAGGGTAAGTTTTATTATGCAAGAGTTTAAAGAGGGTGTTGTAGGATTTGAGGAAATGATTGAAATGTACAAGGATGATGAAGATTTCAGAGATATCTACACAATAGTTCAAAATCCAATGAGCCATAACAGAAGTCAGTGGATGGACTACCTCATTCAAGGAGGCTTATTATTTAAAAGCAACAAGTTGTGTATTCCCAAATGTTCCATGAGGGAAAACATAATCAAAGAGAAACATAGTGGAGGGTTATCTAGTCATTTTGGACAAGATAAAACCTTCACTCAGGTGAATGATTTTTATTATTGGCTGAAAATGCAAACTGATGTTAAGAAGTTTGTTGAGAAATGTAGGATATGTTAGCATGCAAAAGGAAGGAGTGAGAATGCAGGACTGTATTAGCCATTGCCAATACCAAACCGACCATGGGATGTAGTCAGCATGGATTTTGTTCTGGGATTACCAAAAAGCTAGAGAGGAAATGATTCTATTTATGTTGTAGATAGATTTTCTAAAATGGCACATTTCATAGCATGTAGGAAAACTAGTGATGCAACACACATAGCTAATTTATTCTTTTCAGAGATTGTGAGATTGCATGGGTTACTTGTAAGTATTGTATCTGATCGAGATACCAAGTTTGTAGGGCATTTATGGAGGACACTTTGGAAGAAACTCGGAGCTAACCTCAGTTTTAGTTCAGCATGCCATCCTCAAACAGATGGACAAACTGGAGTAGTGAACAAGAGCTTGGGGAATATATTAAGGAGTTTAGTATATCAGAATCCCAAACAATGGGATTTGGCACTAGCTCAAGCTGAGTTCGCTTACAATGATACTAACCGAAACACTGGAATGAGTCCATTTCAGATTGTCTTTGGAATGCACCCAAGAGGTGTGCATGAGCTCAGGAATTTGGGAAAACAGGAAACCAGGAGTGCAACTGCTGAAGAATTTGCAAAACAGATGCAGAGATTACAAGAAAAAGTCAAGAGAAAATTGGAGGAAAGCAGTAAAAAATACAACAGAGTGTAGATTTGAAAAGAAGAGAAAAGGAGTTCCATGTAGGAGATTTAGTAATGGCATATTTGAGGAAAGAGAGATTTGCTACTAAAACTTACAACAAGCTGAAAATGAAAAAGATAGGACCTTGTAAAGTTATAAGAAATTTTTCAGCCAATGCATATGAGATTGAGATACCAAAAGGGATTGGAATATCCCCCATTTTTAATGTTGTAGATTTATATCCATACAAGGAGGCAGAGACAGAATTGCAGGAGGAAACTACAAGAGATGAAGTTCAAACCGTGAACTAGGAGGAATAAGTACCAAAAACAGTCAAGAAAGAAGTTGAAGCTATTTTGGATCAAAGAGTATCCAAGAAAACCAGAAGGAAGACTTATTTCCAATATCTAGTCAAGTGGAAAGGACAGCGAGTGGAAGATTCTAGTTGGTTGACTACAGTAGAACTACAGAAGTATGGAGTAAGTCCTGAAAGCTTGAAGGAAAATTCTTTTCTTCCCCGAGAGTCTGATGCAGGAGCATCAGGACTTAGCTAGCAATGTGAAAGCTTGTTCACATGTTGTGGCTAAATAGGTTGAAATTCATTAACTGATTGGTCAAAAACTGATTTTTACTGAGAGGGCTGGATCTCTCAAGAAATTAGTTAGAATTCATTATTGTAATAAGTTAGAGACTGTCTTATTTTAGATTCGAGATAGAGTTGTTTGCATAGGTGTGAGAAAGAGCTAAGAAACAAAAGATTTGTTGTTAGATCTATTAAGAATAGAGATTTTGCTCTTAGATATTGTTAGAGTAATATTCGATTGATAAAAGAGAGGAAAAATGTAATGAGAGGAGAGGATTAAGGAGTGGAGTTAGTGGAGCGAGAGCAAGACAACGTGGATTGTATTTTTTTTGAGACAGAGGTCTTCATTTTGTGTAATTAGGCCAAGGCCGAGACTCTGTAATGTTATGAATGAAATTAATTTCGTGTGCATAATTACATAAATGGCCCGTGGAGGCCTTGAATGTTTGTTTTTCCCGGTCTTCGAATGAAATTGGTGTTGGCTCTGTGTTTTCATTCTTTGCAGTAGAAACACCCGTGGTTAAGGCAAATTTGGTGTAGTTTGGGTCTGCAAGCGGAAAACCCATTTACACAGAGAAACTGCACGAAACACTTAGCGGATTCGATAAAGCAGACTTGAAATAATATAAATGTCGCTTTTGGGTTTTATCGGGTCCGACGTATATATCGCATCACATCGAAGGAAGGGAATCGGCTTATGAAATCACCGAACTTCGATATCACAACCTAACCGGACCGAAGCAGTATAGGGACGATTGGATAGCTTATCAAGTCCGCAAAGGCTATCGCATCGGAGGTTTGAAGGGGAGGTGGTATATAGTAAAGCGGGGGCAATCGCCGATAGCGATTAGAGTTATCGCATCGGACCTCCGCTAAGGGATAGCGCTGATATAAGGGCCTTGCGACTGTTGATCACTGATATTGTGATTCAATCTGAGCCATCCAATCGGCCAGATCTGGATTTGCGACAATATTTATATAATCACTTTCCAAAGGGAAAAAAGCTCTGTTTTGGCATTTTTCAAAGGTATTTCGGTTCCGAAAGGGAAAAGCATTGTTTAAGCCTTTTGATAGGCCTTTAGGTTCCGAAAGGGAAAAAGGCATAATTTTCAAGCCAAAGGGGTGTTCGGCGGGGTGATTGTTGAGTTTTATAGATCTAACTGTGGATTAATTAAACCATTGTTTTCTGTGTGCGTCAGCAAATTGGAGCTTGAGGCTTCAATCAAGATGTGAAAAAATTCCATGGTGTTGTCCACCAATGTTTTTTCCTCAAAGATGCCAAGAAAAGAGAAGTTAACAACATGTCCATTTTAACCATTTGACTAGTGTTAGGGCCAAGGAGGGGAATAATTTCAACGAGACTATGAGAAGTTTGATGATGAGGAAAGTAGCCTGGAGCCTTTACATCTAGAACACATAAGTTTTGGGCTAGATTGTAGCCATTTCCATCCATTCTAAATAAGCCAACTTCCTCAAAATTAATTACTTGAATAGCATATAAACTCAATGATTCATAATATCAAGTCTTTGTAACTCAAAGAACAAATTGGGCAAAACCAAGTCTCTATAACATGGCCAAGATAAAAGGCCATTCAATGTAGTCATATACTTTTTCAAAGTCTAACTTGATAAATAACATTCCATCCCATGCATATAGCCCATTCCATATTCTTTTAAATAACCACTACATTATTAAGAATACACTTTTTTTGATAAACCTTGTCTTGTTTGTTTAATGATCATATATTGAAGTCACACACAACATCATCTTTAACCAAAATCTTATAAAAAAATAAGAAAATTAATTGGACTCAAACTTAAACAAAAATCTTATAAAAAACAATAACAAAAATAATTAACCTATATTAATAATTTTCTCTAAATTCATTGTTTTTTGAAATAAACATATAAATCTTATATATTTATAAAAAAAATTTAACCTATCAAAGTTCATAAAACCTATAATCATATATATATATATATTCTCTTTAATCACATATTCTTTCCTCTAATTTGAAAAAACATTACCAGCAGCTTCAAATTTCTTGCAGGTTCTTTCCCACCATAAAAAAAACAACTTTAAACTTGAATAAAAATATAACCAAAACGATGTAATTATGGCTAAGCCATTCTCAAATCCTTCATTAAATGAAAATATAACCAAAAAAAAGATGTAACTATGGCTAACACATTCTATTCTCCCTCTTTGTCGTCTAATTTAGAGCCCCAAGCTTTGCAGCTGCCATCTTTATCACTCATCTCGAAAGCTCCCTATTTAACGGGGGCGTGTAGCCTAGTTGAACATGCATAACGATGTAAAATAATTAATATTAAAATTTTGAAGCGTCATGCTCTGTAAAATATTGAAGCGACCTCCAAGTATTTCAGGTCTCTAAAATGTTTAGCTGAAATAGTCATCTAACGTAATAAGGAATGATTTAAAACAGCTAGGTTTATTCTGAATTTGTGTCCAAAAAAAACCTAGTGGATACGAAGATGAATTAAAATTTAAAGGGTTCTCCTTCTTATTTGTTTGGTTTAAACGTTTAAGGCATCGCCATTTTAACCATCCAATTATTTATATATTTTTTTAATTTTCAACCATATTATTTTTATCTTAATATTTGTTTGAATTTGTCTGTGGATTTTTAATTTTTTTGAAAGCTCATCTGCGTGGGTTTTGTCTCTAACTCGTGGATTTTACTTCTCATATACTCTCACCACTCAACTAGTCGCACCATCTCACAATTAGCACCACGAAGATCTCAACTAGTCCCACCATCTCACAATTACCACCACGACTATGTGCAGATAGGGATGGCAGGTCTATTGAATTAATGTTGTAAATGGCTTAGTTCATAAATTTGTTTACATTTTTAGCTGGAATCTATTAAAAAAATTAATCTTTAAATTATTTTTAGTAGAAATAAATTAACATTATAAAAAGACTTTTGAGATATTTAAAATTTTGAAGCTTAATAATTATAAACCAAATTATACAGAAATTTCTGCACGATAATAGAATAAACTTTAAAGTTTGAAAAACAAAAAAATACACAATTAATATAAAGTATTATAAAATAAAT